>CM057457.1:63635000-63925000 GCA_016271365.2 Neoceratodus forsteri | reverse complement strand
TGGATTTCAACCCCTGAAAGCTCTAGATAAAGGGAGTTGCAGTAGTCCAGGTGCGAGGACACAAAGGCGTGGACCAAAGTTGGAAGGTCATCAGATGGAACCAGATGCCTAACCCTGGTGATGTTCCTAAGATGGTAAAAGGAGGCCTTGACGACAGCTGACACCTGCGACTGCAGTGTCAGCTTATCATAAAAAACCACCCCCAGGTTAAACACCCGTTCGGAGGTCGGGAGAAAAACGCTGCCAAGAATAATTCTGGAAGGCACACCAACACCTGACCCCCCCATCTGTTGACCTGGGTCCACAACCAGTACCTCTGTCTTTTCCGAGTTCAACTTCAGCCAGTTAGAATCCATCCACACCTGGATTTCTTTCAGACAGTTGTTAAAGACTGGGACAGCTCCATCCTGGTCGGGTGCAAAAGAAAGGTATAACTGGGTATCATCTCATAACAGTGAAACCTCAGCCCATACTTTCTTACAATGTCTCTGATGTCTCTGAGGGGTAGCATATACACCACAAACAAATTGGGTGACAGTACTGAACCCTGATGCACAACAAAGTCATTGGGTCCAAGGAAAAAACCCTTGACACAACTCTTTGTGATCTCCCCATGAGGAACAAAGTGAACCATCTTAAGACAGTCCCCGATATTCCACATATATGCCTCAGGTGTCTTATCAACACCATGTGATCCATGGTGTCAAAAGCTAAAGAGAGATCTAGAAGAACCAAGATGGAGCAGCTCTTCTGATCTCTCACCATTAGGAGATCACTGAGCACCCGAACCAGCGCTGTCTCGGTACTATGTCTTTTACGAAACCTGGACTGGAGGGGGTCATAGATGTCATGGATGGTCAAATGGTCCTCCAGTTGAGCTGCCACTACTTTCTCAATAACCTTCCTAACAAAGGGAAGGTTAGAGATAGGTCTGTAGTTTGCAAAACAGACTGGGACCAAGGTAGCTTTCTTCAAGAGTGGTGTCACCACTGCCTCTTTCTAGGAACTAGGAAACTCACTCGATTCCAGAGAGCATCAGACTATCTGCACCAGGACTGGACTGATGATGTCACTACAGCCCAAAATTAGGGAGGTCGGTCCAGGGTCCAAACTACAGCACGTAGGGTGCACACTCTGGATAATCCTCATGACATCTATGAACTCTGGTCACCTGAAGGAGCTCCAGGAAAATTGAGGCATGGTGATCTCACACCATTCAACAACAACCCCCCTAGAGTGTGTTGGCTGAAAATATGCTCTGATGTCAGCCACCTTATTTGCAAAGAATCAAGCAACCTCATCACACTCTAACTGCAAAAAAGCTTTCTGAACTTGCAGACAGGCTGGGTTGCACAGTCTGTCCACAGTTCAAAATAGCTGGGCTGGTCAGTTCCGAGCAATCGCAATCTCCCTGGACAGGAATTCTGCCTTCTTACAGGTGATTGCAGATTGATAGACCAAATAATGGTCCATCAATCTAAGGTGGTCAGTATCAAGAGCGGACTTTCGCCAGCAACGCTCTAACCTTTGCCCCTGACTTTGCATCTCCCTCAATGTCCCATCAAACCAGGGGGACTAAGGGCCAAGGGAGAGGGGGCACACATGGACTAGAGCAATAGGATCCAGAGCCACCATAATAGCTGTATTATAAGCTAACACGAGGGTCTCTGGATCATTGCTTGCCAATGCTGGGGATGAGAGGTGAAGTACTGCTGCAAGGCCTTGGGGATTTATATCCCATAAAGGGCAGTAACTAACCATCTCCACAGGGGTAGGCCTTCTAGAGGGGGTTCAAAAACTAAACCCCATGGTGTAGTGATCTGAGCACCCATCTGGTTCCACCCCCATGTCGGACATTTTGATCCCTAGAAGGAAGATTAAGTCCAAGGAGTGTCCAAGTTTATGTGTAGCAGTGGAAACCACCTGTGTGAGGCCCAGAGATGTCATTAACTGGAGGAAGTGTTGACCAAATTGCAAGAGTTCATCATTGACCCAGGCATTGAAATCCTCCAGAACCATCAATCTGGGCAATTCAAACACCATGTCGACGACGAAGTCCGCCACTTCCTGAAGGAATCACTTCTCATCACTGGGTGGATGATAGATGAGAATGATTCAAAAGCTTACACCTGCTACTACTGTACACTCAGAGGACTCAACCTCCTCAACTACTACCCCTGTGAGGCCTAGTTCAGTCTTGAAACAGACTGCAGCTCCCCCTCCAGTGATCCAATCTCAGGCAGTGTACCACCGAGTACCCAGCCGGAGTCATAGCCTCCAAAATGGGGCCTGAATTTTCATCCAGCCAGGTCTCGGTGATGCAAGCCAGGTCCACCGTAAAAACACGATCAGCAATAATATATCTATATCTATATACATATATATATATATGTTATGGTTAGGGTTGAGGAGCCATTTACATGTTAAACCTAAAATTTTGCACCTTAATAACTTTGCAGCTGTTCAATGGATTTGCCTGAAATTTGGAATACACAATCAAGAGCCATACATCTTGGTAGCTGCCAACTTTTGTACTGTTTGGATATATGGCTGTGGAGTTATTAAGCATGATCATCTGTGAGCACATTTATGCTTTTTTGAATTCTTTGCTCATCCCTACAGGTCGTAGGGTTTGCACGACTGGTCTGAAAACTTCAGGGAATGTGCAGCCAGGGTCCCCAATGTGTCTTTTGAAGATTTTGTGAAAAAATATTAAACGGTTCAAAAGTTATTCAAAAAACAATTTCTCATTATAAGTCAAAGGAAAAAGTTAACAACAAGTTCGACAGTGTCGCAAATGCACTTTTTAGTGTCACAAATGGCCCTAGTAGTGTTGCAAATCTGCCATTTTGTTTTCAGTTGGTGATCAGAAAAATGTTTGGTATTTAAATTTGGGACCCTCTAGCAACACAATTATTTTTGTGTTTACCTAGTCGGACTCTGAGGATGCTAGGCATGTCTTTATTTTGAGGTTAAAAACCCTAGAAATATGTTTTTCCAATTTCTGGAAAAAGTAGTGTCGCATAGTAGTGTTGCACTCACGAAAGTGTCACAAATTTTTGCGAAAGCTTTTGCAAATCACAACACTACTTTGCGACACTATGCCCAAAATAACAGGAATTCTTTGCCACCCTGCTGCAAATGAATGGTTTGGTCTTTTGGGCTGAAATTTGGAAGGAAGGCAGCCAACTTCTCACAGATATGCCTTTTGGTGGTTTGGTGACAAAATGTTGCATGGATGCAAAGTTACGATACTCTGAAGTTGAAACTTTTTCCCATAGACTAACACTGCGGCGTCCGCTGCATGACAGAAATTCTTTGCCACCCTGCTGCAAAATAACGGTTTGGTCTTTTACACTGAAATTTGGAGGGAAGAAAGCCAACATCGCACAGGTGTGCCTTTTGGAGGTTTGGTGAAAAAAATATTACAGGGCGGCAAAGTTATGGTACTCAGAACTTCTCTTTGTTTCCCATAGGATAACATTACAGCATTTGCCATGCCTTTAAGGGCCCGTATCTCGAAAACGGTGAGTTTTAAATTTTTTTTCTACGTTGTACGGTTCCTGAGATATAAGCAATTTAGTATTCCAGCTCCTTATTTTCTGCTCCGAGACCCATAATTATGCATACATTCTTTGTACTCACTATCTTTCTCTATGCAGCTTTTGGGGAAAACCAGCCTGTGCGCTTACATTACTGGTACCCTTACCACTTCTGCTTGTGGTTTCATACCTGTTTCACTTACCATTCCCGTCTTCACCACCATGTGTGTTACCCTTTGTGTTTTCATTTGCGTTTGTGTTATTTTTACCATTTGTGTCTGCAGTACTGTTTCTCTTTCTGTTTCGCTTTGCGTCACCATGCGCATTACCATTTGCATTTGTGGGCACCGTGTTACTATTTGACAAGACATCATGTGGCAGGAGCATGGGACCCAAAGGGCCCTGAGCTCCTGCCACTGCATTACATTCACTATTTCTCATTATCATTCTCAAAAAGAAGGGAAATTAGAGGCAAAAAACTCCATTTAATGCATCAGTTAGGGTTGTTCCACAGGGACAAAAGTGAGGAAATTCAATGTTAGGGTTGAAACCAGCCTTGCACCCCTCCAGCCTACCCCCCAACTGGCATCGGGGTGCACATTGGGGTTATTGGTCCTAAATCTCACCCCATTCTCCTATTCCTCAGCTTATTTCCACATGTGATGGTGTGAGATTTAGGGCCGACGACCCCAACGTGTACCCCGATGCTGGTTGGGGGGTGGGCTGGAAGGGTGCAAGGGGGGGTTTCAACCCTAACATTGAATTTCCTCACTTTTGTCACTGTGGAACAACCCTAACTGATGCATTAAATGGAGTTTTTGCCTCTATGTGTGTATATATATATATATATATATATATATATATATATATATATATACATATATATATATATATATTCATTGCAAAAAATATTGTTATTGCATCAGTTGGGTTCTTAGTAAAGCAATAAAGTAGAAAAGTGGCTTTAGGGTTTCCAATCCTAACATCCCCCACAGGCACACTGCAGACACTGACAGACATCGGGGGTGCCTTGGGTCATCAGCCCTAATGCTCACCCCATTCCATAAGTAAATAAGCTGAGATGGGTACAGTATAGGAGAATGGGGAGAATGTTAGGGCTGGTGCCCCCAAGGCATCTCCCAATGACAGTCGGTGTCTGCAGGGTGGGGGTGGGGCATTAGGGTTATAAACCTGAATACCACATTTCCCTACTTTTTTCACTTTACTAACAGTCCTAATTGATACATTAATGACTTTTTTTAATTAATTTCTTTACTTTTTCAGATAGTTTACTTCTATTCTTACTTGGCTGTGGGAGCGCAAGACCCTTAGGGTCCTAAGCTCCCATGCTCCATGATTTTCCTTATTTTACTGTGGGAGTGCAGGGTCCTTTGGAGCCATGCACCCATCCCTCCATACATGCTTGACCAAATTATAAGCACAGCCATCTTATTACCTCAGCACATATACCCAGTATAGAAAATTGTAAAATCCCCACAAAAATATAATTCTGTGCAGCAGCAATTCCATTCCATGTCACAGGTGTGAAAACATATTTTGGCTAGGATTTGAAAAATGACAGCTGTAACATATATGAGGTCAGGTAATAAGAAGGCTACATTGAAAATCTGAAGTCACAATATTTAAAATTTCCTAAGTTACAAGCAGGCATACTGAAATTGCAATGAATGTTCATAACTTAGGCATTTTTTTTATATTTTGACCCCAGATTTTGAACATAGTCTTCTTATGACCCCACCTCACAAACCCCATAGGTGAAAATGTTCAAATCCATGTCAAAATGCCATTCTGTGCCACAGGTGTGAAAACACAGTTCAGGCAGGATGTGGAAAATGACAGCAGTACTGTTCATAAGGAGGTGTGAAAAAATGGCTATGCTGAAAATTTTGAGCCAAAATATTAAAACATACCAAAATTATGCACGTGTGTAGAAAAATTTCAACAAGCAAGTGTAACTCAGTGATGTTTAGGAATTTTTTCAACACATTTTCAACAAGGGCTTTTTGAAATGAAGGGTAAGTCCTTCTAACTCCTATTACATACCACTACTGTTCTCAGAGAAGATATGCTAAGTTCTGTATGTTGTTGGTTTCCTTTTTTAATATGAAGCTGTAAAGTGTTTATAAACCTGTATGCAATGTTGTCATGCTTTTAAACATTGAAAACTACTCAATAAAAAGATTAACACCAAAATTACATGGGCTTTTTGGGATCCCATCTCATGAACACTGCCACTGTTATTTCATTAATTAGTCCTGAGAGGTGATTTTCTGCAGCGACTGTGAAATTACCTTCTGGGCTTGATTAATGAAATGACAGTTAAAGTGTTCATGAAGAGGGATTCCAAAGAACCCATGTTAAAAATTTGGTTCAAAAATGTCTAAAAATAGCAAATATATCAACCTAAGTTCAAAAAGCCTTTGAAATTCACTATACAGTACCTATCATGATTCTTCAGTTTGCGGTTTGGCTTTAAAGAGTGCAGACGTGTCCCAATCCACAGAAGATGACAGTTGTCAATCTCTGGAGGTAAGTACAGGGTAAAGGGTTGTGTGGGGTGGTGAGTGCTCAGTGGGATGGTGGAGATGGGGGAGGAGGATGTGGGGATGACGCTGGTCAGTTTTCTTTTTTCAGGGTCAAAACAAGAAAAAGACATTGGGGATGGTTTTCTTCTTTACAGGAACAGGAGTGGGCTTCCCAGTGTACCACACTAATGAGGGGGCTTACATATATTGGGACACTGGGGGTTGGCTCTCCAGTGTCCCATGAAGAGAGACCATTTTCTTTGATTTCAGGTTTAAAAATTAAAAGACGTTGGGAGTCTAAGTTTGGGACATTGGAAGTAAGCTCCTCAGTGTCCCACATTGCTGGGGTGGGTCATACATCTATTGGGACACTGGAAGTGGGCTCCCTAGCATCCCATACTTCTTGGGGAGAAGACACATGAGTCAGGACACTGGGAGTGGGCTCCCCAGTGTCCCACACTTCTGGGGGGTCTTTCAGTGCCAACATGGGGATTGGGCACCCCGATGTTGGCAAACAAAAAAGAATGGATTGGGCAGCGGGGTACATATGACACTGGGAGTGGGCATCCCCATGTCAAAGAATATAAATAAATTAATTATAAACTGGGGGGTGCCACTAGACACCAGGGAAACATGGGGGGATGCCACTAGACACCAGGGATAGTGGACAGTAATCAGTGGGGGATGCCACTACACACCAAGGAAAAAGGGGATCACACATCAGAGTGCCATCGTCTGCACAAGTTCAATCTGTGGCTGCACAAGTTATGAAAATCCAACTGTTCTTATACATAGAATGAGGGGAAGCTCTACTCTTGCTTAGCAGTGCAATGGGGATTTCAGGTGCCCAGAAAAGATGTTTCTCAGCACACTGTAAAGAAAGAGACATCAGAGTCTAGCTAAATGGCTCCTGTTTAGCTAGAGTCTGATGTTTCTTTTATCAATTTAATTTATTTTCATACATTTTCCTTACTTTTGTTTTCTCACTAATGACAAAGCAAGATGGCAGACACAACAGAGTTCTGCAAAAGTAAAGCAGGCTCTGTGTGACCCCACATGCAGAAAGACAGTAGTTTTTTGTGAATAAAAATGGCTGAATGTGACCCTTCATGCAAACAAATCTGCAAAAAAGACACATTATTTGCACAAATGATAGTGCTTGCAATCACACCTTCAAAAGGCACATCTGTGAGCCAAAGACATTCTACCCGGAAAATTTCAGACCACAACCTCAAGCCATTTCTGAGATACAGGTGGTCAAAGAAATGCCAAAAAAGTGGTATATTTAGGATTACTTGATGCTCTGTATCTCATAACTCACAAAACAGATTCACACTAGATTTGGCACATCAAGAGACATATTGTACACCCAGAGATTATGCATGTCAAATGTTGTGCAAATCCGTTTTATGGTTCCAAAGTTATTAAGCTACAGAAATTGGATTTAACAAACCCCAACTACTGTATAGTGCTGCTACTGTGCCACCATAATCTATCGGGGATACATTATGGGCAGAAGTGGGATATGGAAAATATTCTAACTTCTACAGAGTGAGCTCTGTATTCTCACAAGTGCCAAAGGCACGAGTGAGAATGCACAGTTCACTCTGAAGGAGGGAGAACATCTCCCATATCCTGCACATCATGTATGCTGTTTATACAAATGGGGTGAGAGCATGTTTTGCTGTGTCTTTTTCTTGTTTATGTTTTTGTTAAGCAGGTGAGTTTTTAGGAGTGAGGTGGGAGTAGTGGGCAGTTAAGTGACTTGTTCAGAGTCACACACTATGCATGTGGAGGTTGTGAGAAACAAACCCAGGTCTGGCCTGCTGGCTATACTAAGCTTGTTCAGAGCTCATTATTCTAACCTCTAGGCTATACTGAAAGCACTGTTTTCTGTGGTCTGAGAGTGTGGGAGTGTTTCTGAGTGGGCTGGGTCTGTTAGAAGCACTGTGGGACACAGGTGATTGTATTTGCTATGCTAATTGTGTTAGTTGCAGTTTGCAGTGAGAAAGAAACTGCTTTGTAAATGAGTTTCATTTGAATTCAGGTTGTTTTGAAGCTGAGATTAGCACAGAAATGGGCTAGGAGTGTTAGAAACATTGGGACACCGGTAAGTATGTTTTGCAATGCTAACTGAGTAATATGCAGGCTTCAGTGAGACACAGAAACTGATTTTTGAAGATCTTTCATTTAGAATGCTAGCTTGAGTGAGTGAGAGGTGACATCAGCAGAGCATGGATAAGCTGAATATATCTCACTCCACTGATGTCATCAGCATTTATCTCACTGCAGTGAGAATATCTCTATTTATTGCACTGGAATAGCTCTCACCCACATTGTGTGTATACAGTATATATATATATATATATATATATATATATATATATATATATTTATATATATGTGTGTGTGTTATATATATATATATATATATATATATATATATATATATATTATACTGGTGTGGTATCACCAGTATATTAGGTTGAGAGCAAACTTCTATGTTAAAGCCAAATCTTTGAACCTTTATAACTTTGGACCTTTTCAATGGATTTGCATGGCAGTTGTTATGCATACTCTAGGGGAAGAACTCTTAATATTCCAGATTTTGTGTGCATCCATTCAGGAGTTTTTGAGATATGAAGTGACAAATATCCTAAATTTACTTTTTTTTTTTTGCTGTTTTTTTCATCACCCATATCTCAAAAATGGCTATGTGTTTTAGTATGAAATTTTGGGGTAGAAAGCATGTGGGTCACAGATGTGCCTTTTGAAGGTTTGGTGAAAAACATATGTAACTCCTAGGTGGCACTATCCCAAGAGCTACTACCCCTGCCTGTTTGGCTACTAACAGGTTAAGGGGCATGAGTTCTAAAATGGGTGCCTCCACTCAAAGGTCTGAGTTGGTTGTGGCAAGTCTAACCAGATCACAGTCCTTTGGGACACTGCAACCCCTCTTTTCTCCCTCTAGTGACCCATGCAGTACCCAACAGTAACTTTCCCAATACCCCAGATATGCAAGCCACATATACTTGTACTTGACACTTACCCCCAGGATGGGTTCCTACAGCTTGACTCTGGGAACCCCCTGTAAAATAAGGTGATGTAGTACAACAGCCACAATACAATACTTTTAGCATAAACTGACACCACAGTCAATGTAAATTGCAGAAACAAGCAGATCTGATTTATTCCGGGGTCTGTAACAAGGAAGGGGGAAAATCAGGTTAATTAGATTAAACACCTTAATAATCACAGTACCATGCATGCACTTAGAGTCCCAATAGTCACACTTTCTGGGTACCCAGGATGGAAAAAAGGGCTAGCCAGGTATGTTGCAGCTGGTTGGGGCCCTGTGATGGAAAAAAGAACATGCACACCCAATTTGTAATCCAGAGCCTGATGGTTCAGTTCGTGGAAAGAAAAGCATAAACAATCAGATGACACACTTTGATTAAACAAAAATTGCAGAAAGCTACCCTGACAATTACTAATGATACCCAGGCTAAACACAGGAGGGCTGATGGATAAAATCTCTGGATTGCCAGAGGAAGCTTGGCTCCTCGACAATGGATATTTCTGTGCAGCAAGGTAGTGAGGCAGGACCCTCGTGGCAGGGCCTATCTGCACCAGGCAGCATGGATTCAGTCCGATTCTTGCTGGGAAAACTGTTTCTAGCACTAGCACACAGTTTACAGCAAATGGGGTAACCAGATCATGATCTCCTTCCAGCACATAGCACATAGCACATTTATATGTAAAAGAAAGCTTACTGTACCAGGCAGGTGACTCCTCAGTGCCGATCACAAAAATCACTGCAATTACCCGGGAGCACTACGGTAGCTGAAGTCCTGACAGGCTGATCACTTTCAGCAAAATCTTCAGCCTTCTACAGGGTAAGCTTGGTCTCACAACAGCAGGAGCATGTTTTTTCCTCACAACTTCGGATTCAGTCTGAAAACACCTTTTTCTGACTCTCTTTCTCTCTTCCTCCTCAAAAGCAAACAGGCCAGATTTCAGGCCTCACACACACCTCCCAAGTGAACTACCAAGCCACTCGAACAAAGCAGAGCTGAGCTCCTTCACTCTTCACTACCAACTCGAATCTAATCTGCCAGCAGCAGTTCAGGGCATTTCCTTTAGATCCACAAGAGTTTGGATGGTTTGTTCAGTTGTCAATCACAGTAGGGCTCCCTCAATAGGTGCAAAAAGGTGCCAAGGAAACAAATCTACATTACCTAGAGTCTCACTCCAATTAGTAGCCTTTCAACAGGCTCTAGATGAGAGTCCTAGTCCCGACTGGCCCAAAGCAAGCTCCATTTTAGAGTCCTCACATACTGATTGGTCCAACTCAGCAGTCCTGGACCAAAATGGTGAAGCAGAACAGATACAGTCCATGCTGCAAGAAAAGCAGGTTAGACAAACAACATTTTTAGTGTTACTCTGCATTTTTACCCATAATTAGTGGCAGCTTTCTGAAGGGCTCCCTCTGTGCTTGTAGTGACAGCAGAAACGGAGCACTTAGCCAGCAGCTAGAGTGAGACTCAAGCAGAGAAACACACAGACCCACCTTACAAATTAATTATGACTGCAAACAGGTAGCCCTTAAAGAGACAGTACTTGGAGGCTTTAAAAGCGCTCACTGGAAATCACATTTAAACGGCTTAGATGCCGAACACCTCCAGGCTCTGAGCAATTAGGCAAGCTTCTGGAAGACTTTCAGGAACCCCCATTTATTTATTTATTTATTTATTGAAAATTTCGGAATTACAACCTTTGAGTCAAGGACTCCTTTGCAAAGGCTCCACGTCAGTCATGACAGTACAATTACAACAAGACAGTATGGACAATGTTCTCAAAACAGAGATATTACATTTCAACAAACGTTTAAAATCATAGCTTAAGTCAAAGGCTACACGTCAGTTGTAATATTGAATTTTACATAGAGACAAGGCTTGTACAGAAAATTGCCAGGACATTACAAGAGTTTAACAATCACAGTATAGGGTATTGCTAAGACTGAGATAATATCTGTGAGTTGAGAGTGTTCCTAACGATATGGTGGCCCAGGTGCCTGACAACCTATGCGAAAAGATGGAAAACAGCTACAGGTCTCCATGTTGAGCAGATACTTCTTGCACTCTGTTTTGAATAGTCTTAGACTGGGGGCAAGCAAGATGGAAGATGGTAGATTGTTTAGCCAAAGTGGAGCACGGTAACGGAAAGATCTTTGCCCCAGAGAGGTTCTGCAGTGGGGAACTGCGTAGGAGGTCCCTGCCAATCGTCTAAGGGTGCCCCTATTGGGGGCTGGTTGGATGAGGCGATGCAGACAGATAGGTGTGAGTTTCATAAGGATCTTCTTGGCTTGGAGGCAGGTATGGTATTTAAGCCTCCCTTCAAAGGTTAGCCAGTCCGCTTGATAATAGAGCTGACAGGTATGTGTTTGTCTACTGCTGCTGGTGACCATGCGGCAGGCTTTGTTTAGTGTTATATTGATGCTGTGTAGGGCTGATTTGCAGAGGGGTTACACATATTGTTCCATTCAAAAGTTATTAAACTTCTAATTTTATCATTGTTTCCTATGGGAAAAGTTTGGTGTCCCACACAAAAACAAGCTTCTTTTGCACATGGTTTTTTGCCCTGGCAGGGTTACATAGTGTCAGCAGGGAGACTTCTGCACTGTTCTCTGTATGAGAATAGTGGTATGTTCTTGACTTGTGCAGCCGTAGCATGAACTTGTTTTGCCGGCTGCACTGTCATCTATCACCCACTGTTTTCCTGGTGTCTCGTGGCCCCCCACCCACAGATCACTGGCCACTGTCCCACTCTCCCTGGTGTCTAGTGGCACCTCCCCCACCCTCATCATTTATTTATTTATTTTATTTGCTCATTTACTTGTTTATTTATATATTTAATTAAATTTGACACCTGGAAGCCCATTCCCAGTGCCACATGCACCCTGATCTAGTCTGTTCTGTTTTAATTGCCAACATCAGGGGGCCCAATCCCCATGTTGGCACTGCTAGACCCCCAAGAGTGGAAAACTGGGGAGCCCACTCCCAGTGTCCCCAAATGTGTGCCTCCCTCCTGGTACTCAGTGACACTGGGGAGCCCACTCTTAGTGTCCCAAGATGTTTAATATCAAACCTGTAAAAAATGAAAACAGTCCTGCAACGTCTTTTTCACCCCTGAAAAATACAGAATGGTCCCTCATTGTCCCTGCCATGCCACTCCCCATCCCGACCCTCCCACTGAGCACCCTTCATCCCACACCCCCTTGCCCCATACTTACCACTGGAGGCTGTCTGCTTTGATATTCTGTGGACTGGGACATGTCTACACTCTTCAAGGTAAGTGCTGTATAATGGCTATCAATGGCGTTTTTAACTGATGTTGATATCTCGGACATGATTTGATGATTTTTCACCAAATTTTAAACATGGACTTATTGGGAGCCCACCTCATGAACACTGCCACTGTTGCTTTGTTAGTTAGACCCATAAGGTGATTTTGACAGATTAGTGAAATGACAGTGCCAGTGTTCCTGAGGTGGTGTCCCACAAAGCCCATGTTGAAAATTTGGTGCAAAATACCAAGAATTACCTGAGTTATGCTCGGTCATTAACATTTTTCTATGAACACTCGTTACTTTGACAATTTTTTATATTTTAATTCCAGATTTTCAGCATTGCCATTTTTTCACACCTCCTCATGAACAATACAGCTGTAATTCTTCACATCATGTCTGAAATGTGTTTTCACACCTGTGGTGCAGAATGGCATGGTTGAGGTGTAAAATCATCTTTTGGGACCAATGAATTAAATGACAGTGGTAGCGTTCATGAGGTGGGGTCCTGAAAAGGCCATGTTGAAAACTGGGTGAATAAACTCATAAAAATGTCTGAGTTACATGCAATCATTGAAAATGTTCTATGCACACACACACACACACACACAACTTTGGTCTTTTTCAATATTTTCTGTCCAAATTTTCAATGTAGTCATTTTATCACACCACCTCATGAACAGTACAGCTGTCATTTTTCACATCCTGCCTGAAATGTGTTTTTGTACATGTGGCACATATGAGCATTTTCCCAGGGATTTGAACATTTTCACCTACAGGGTTTATGAGGTGGGGTGATAAGAAGACTATCTTCAAAATCTGTGGTCAAAATATGAAAAAAATTACAAAGTTATGCCCATTTGTTGCAGTTCCTGTACGCATGCTTATAACTGCAGAAATCTTAAATATTTGTACCCCAGATTTTGAACACAGTCTTCTTATTACCCTAACTTATGTACGTCACAGCTGTCATTTTTCAAATCCTGTCCAAAATGTGTGTTTGCACCTATGGGGTAGAATGGCATTCTAGTTGCACAGAATTATGTTTTGGTACAGATTTGAAAATGTTTTCTACCGGCTACATGTGCTGGGGTAATAAGATGGATATGCTGATAATGCGGTCATGCATTTATGGAGGGATGGGTGTGCAGGGTCCAAAGAACCCTGCTCTGCCACACTAAAGTATGGAACATGATGAAGCATGGGAGCGCAGGGCCTCAATGGGCTCTGCACTTCTACTGTGACATAAGGACAGTTATGGAGGGATGGACAAGGATACAAATAAACTATCTGGAAAAGTAAGGAAATTAATTGCAAAAAACTTCACTAATGCACCATTAGGGTTGAAGTGTCAAAAGTTGAAAAATATCTAATCCTCTTATTCTGTACCCATGTTACCTCCCTTAGTCTTGAAATGGGGTAAGCATAAGCGTTCACAACCCTAAGGCACATCCCTGGGTGTATTACAGCAACAAAAGTTTGGATATTTTGTGTTAGGGTTACCAACCTACCACCCCACCCACCCCACCCACCCCACTATCCACACAAATAGCAGGTGTTTGGGTGTGCCTTGGGGTCACCGGCCCTAACTCTCACCACATTCCATTTGCAAGGAAGCTAAGATGGTACAGTATAGGAGAATGGGGTGAGAGTTATGCCTGAAGACTCCAAGGCACACCCCAATGTCTGTTGTTGGTGTGGAAAGTGGGGGATTGTGGTGCTGTGGTAGGATCCTGACCCTGCACTCTCATCATGCATGCCTCCTGTAATTGTTTCTGATTTTCATGTGGGGCCCTGCATACCCATCTATACTTAAGTGTAGAGACATTGTAATGAACTCTCATCTCCCTGTGGGAGTGCAGGGCCCAGAGCAGTATTGCATAATGGAGGGCCCTGCACTCCAACTATTGCATAATTGTATCCATATGTGGGGCATCTACCCATAAGTATAGAGACATAGCACAGGCCTAGTGACATTCCAATTAATCCTTGTGCTGCAAATGGGGCAATATCTCAGTAACCATAGGAACGCTGGAAAAAATTTCACCTCAGTTGTAATTGTGGCCTGGCATCCTGCACATATGCTTAGTACAGCTACACTTAGCAAAAAATCAGTATCTCACACTGTTTTCAAGATATATGCACCAAAAGGTACCATGGCCACTGCAATGTTATCCTATGGGAAATTTCTAAACTTTGGAATATTATAACTATGCAATCGATGTAAATTTTTTCTCCAAACCAGCAATAGGTACATCTGTGGTGCATGCCCTTCCCACCCTGCAAATTTCAGCCCAAATGTTCTGTTTATTTGCTATGAAAATTTGTGAAAGTTTTGTGAAACCTTTCACAAATTTGTGAAAGTAAGTTTGTGAAATTTTTGCAAATTTGTGAAAGTTTCACAAATGTACTTTCTGAAATTTGTGACACTTCCAACAGAACAATTAAAAAAACATATTTCTGAGCATTCATTATATTTAAAAAAATAATATCAGGATCGTGTTCCTTGGGCCCTGATTAGGTAAACACAATTGTTGGTGTTTACCAAGTGGTAGTATTTTTTTAATTACAGCATTTTGTTGTCCATCACTAAGTGAAAAAAAGATTGCGGATTTGCAAAAGTTCAAAATGCATTTGCGGCACTAAAACAGACTTTCAAGAAAGCAAACATTAATTTTCCCATAGGCTATAATGGCAAAGTTTAAACTTTAGTAACTTTTGAATGGGTTAATATTTTTTCACCAAACCTTCAAAAGACACATCCATGACACAAACCCCATATATTCTAACAGTTTCAGACCAAACACCCAAAGAGCTTGGGAGGCAGAGAAGAGCAAAGGATTTGCACAAAAGTGGTAAATTTCACATTATGACACTCTGCAACTCTGTAACCCCACAACTGACTGGAACAAAACTTACCAGATCCAGAGATCTGTGGTACCAGATGGCACATGCAAAATTGCAGGCAAATTGGGTAAATGGTTTCAGAGCTATTAAAGTGCAGATCTTGGATTTCACATAAAAGTGGCAACCCTAACTATAGGGCACTACCGTGCCCTATAATAGATATCTATCTATCTATATATCTATCTATCATATATATATATATATATATATATATATATATATATATATATATATACTGGGCCAGATATTCAAACTGCGCTATTTTGTGGAGCAAGCCCTTGCGCTGCGAAAAGTGCGCTGGTGTGTGGCGGCGATATTCAAAGAGTTGCACCCTTGAGCAACTCCTTTGAATACCACCCCCCAGCCACAGCCACTGTGCATGGGACAGTGGAACTTGAGCCACCACAAGTGGTCAGAGTGGAGTATTCAACTTGCGGTGGTGCAAGTACCATTGCGCCATGTGCAAAATCCCGATATTCAAAAGGTGACATGCAAATGGGACCATAATTCATGCAAGGCACATGGGGGGCCATTTGAATCTGATTATGGCTCATTTGCATGCCATTAGTATGCAGGTGCGACGATCCCCGAGGACTTGCGCCCATGCCCTGCCAGACACCAGCCATCAGGGATCGACACCCCCTGCAGCCCGATCGAGGGCAAAAGAGTGTAAAATCCCCACCACCACCCCCACTGGCCCAATTGCAGGCATAGCTTTAATCCCCCCCCACCAGCCCGATCATGAAATGCAAATTATATATAAAGTAGCCCTTGGTTTTTTAAAAGAATTTGCTCACTGAACTCGGTATTGGTAATAGTATCCAGATTCACTGTTGTTTTATGCTGCTTCAGAATTGCGAGCATCTCCATACACAAGTCCACGTTATTTACTGTCCTCACAATGTCTGGGACATGTAGGGGAGAGCGGACTGTGATATTTCAGTTGGGACAAGTAAATGTCATTTTTTGCAAGAAAGTGAAATTAAAAAGGCATGCTATGGACTTTTAAGCATATAGGGACAAAATGTGAGTACAGATTTGTATTACAGGCACATAAATATGAGGGTGTTTAAACAGAAGGGAAAGCCGACAGTGACACTTCAATATTTTGAAACGGGCAGAGCGCTCGCGCATAAACTCACAGACACAGAAGCGAGTGGGATCCTTGCTTGTACTGTTTTGGGTGGAAACTGTATGCAGTGCATTTTTATTAAGAGGTAGCTGTACTAAGAAGTGCAGAGTGGATGGGTGTTGAGCGAGGGGGGGGTGAAGACCAGTAGCTCTCGATAAGCGAGAGAAAGACATGGCGGGGATTTCAGATTTCACCGGGTGCTTTCAGCCAATGACATAACAGGCTGGCATCACAGGAAAATGCTACTCAGTGAAGCTGCACTTGGGCTGGCTCTTATTTTTAGCTGGGTATCTATTGAAAAATAAATGCCCAGCTTGGAGCCTGTCTCAGCCAATCAGCTTTAAGATTTGATTATTGCCATTTTCTAATAAACTATAGACTTGGTTCTACTGCAATCATCTAGTCTTATTTTAAAAATATCTGAAGTTGGACTGCTAACTATCTCATGGGGGAAAGAATTCCACTTGGATACCACCCTCTGAATAAACCACTGTTTTCTTTTTTGTGATTTCCACTTCTGTTGTTTAGTTTATTTACTGTGAGCTCTAGTATTTCTAATTTCTGACATATAATTCAAGTCCTAAATCTTCTCTGAGGATATTATCTTGGAATGATCTATACACTAAAATCATATCACCCCTCCATGTTCTATTAGCCAAGGAATATAGATCCAAATTGTCCAACCTCTCTTCATATGACATATTTTTAAGTCCCATTATTGATTGGGTTGCCCTTCTCTGTACTCTCTCCACTCTCGCTATCTCACCCTTAGTGTAAGGGGACCAGACCTGGGAACAGTACTCCAAGTAAGTTCTAACCAATGATCCATACAATGAGATCAAGACCTCTCTACTTCTACTAACTGTATGTCTCAATATACAGTTTAGAGCCCTGTTAGCATTTTTTATAGTTTGATCACAGTGGGCAGTAAAAGAAAG
Source organism: Neoceratodus forsteri (assembly GCA_016271365.2). Lineage (NCBI taxonomy): Eukaryota > Metazoa > Chordata > Ceratodontiformes > Ceratodontidae > Neoceratodus > Neoceratodus forsteri. Next base: position 63,907,589 of record CM057457.1, on the reverse strand, counting down.
GTCATTTTATATAATGGCACCCAAATCCCTTTCATGTGTCACTTGTTTTAATTGTTTATTACTGATAATGTAATTGAATTCCAAATTCTTCGTGCCCATGTGTAGGACAATACATTTATCTTTGTTTAGTTTAAGTTTATGGTATACTGTCCATTTCTCAATGTATTTGAGAGCTTCTTGAAGTCCAATATAGTCTGAAGATGAATCTATTACTGCTCCCACTCTACAGTCATCAGCAAACTTGGTTGTCCATACATTTCCCTTATTATATTGTAATGATGATATATATATATATGTGCATATATATATATATATATATATATATACAAAATCACACATGCCCACACAATGCAAAGCATCATGGGCTGCATATGCAAATCACCACAGAGATGTTATGCTGGTTCAACTTTAAGCAGAATTGCATGGTGCCGAAAGGCCTCTCACACAGTTTGCAAAGGGTGCTAACAGATGACATAGTTACATGTTTCATCCTACCAGGACTCATCAGTATGCCTCGTCTGTTTGACACCCCAGTGGAATGGACCACCTACCCTAAGACAGGTGTCTTGGATATGTTGTGGTGAACCCATTAAAATAAAAAACTATTTAAAAGACAAAGAACCTTTGTGCACAAACACTGAGGCAAGGGTTACCCCAAATGGCATTTGGCTGGGAAGCCAAGTTTCAAGAAAATACAAAATCACACATGCCCACACAATGCAAAGTTGAACCAGCATAACATTCTCTGATGATTTGCATATGAAGCCCATGATGCTTTGCATTGTGTGGGCATGTGTGATTTTGTATTTTCTTGAAACTTGGCTTCCCAGCCAAATGCCCTTTGGGATAACCCTTGCCTCAGTGTTTGTGCAGAGAGGTTCTTTGTCTTTTAAATAGTTTTTTTTATTTTAATGGGTTCACCACAACATATCCAAGACACCCTGTCTTAGGGTAGCTGGTCCATTCCACTAGGGTGTCAAACAGAAGAGGCATACTGATGAGTCCTGGTAGGACGAAACACGTGTCCATGTCATCTGTTAGCACCCTTTGCAAACTGTGTGAGAGGCCTTTCGGCACCGTGCAATTCTGCTTACAGTTGAACCAGCATAACATTCTGTGGTGATTTGCATATGCAGCTCTTGATGCTTTGCATTGTGTGGGCATGTGTGATTTTGTATTTTCTTGAAACTTGGCTTCCCAGCCAAATGCCCTTTGGGGTAACCCTTGCCTCAGTGTTTGTGCACAGAGGTTCTTTGTCTTTTCATATATATATATATATATATATACTATATATGTTGAACAGACGGGGCCCAACACTGAATCCTGGGGGACCCCACTTGACACTTAAAGCCAATCAGATAACAGCCCATTTATCACCACTCTCTGCCTCCTATTCTCCAACCATTCTGATATCCAGTTTACAAGAATCCTAGTTACATTTAGCAAAAGAAGGGATTTAAGTAATTCTTCATGTGATAATTTGTCAAAAGCTTTTGAAAAATCTAACTGAATTACATCCTCTGACCTACCATGGTCCATAAAACCGCTAACTTTTTCATAAAAACTCAATGGGTTAGTCTGACGTTATCATGATTTTGTAAACCCATGTTGGCTGCGATCAAAAAGGTAGTTTTCAGTCATGTGGTCCTGAATATGATCTTTTATTATGCTTTCCAAAATTTTCCCCAATGTAGATGTTTAGCTAACTGGTCTGTAATCATCAGGGAAATCTTTCTTTCCCTTTTTAAAGATGGGAACCACATGTGCTTCCCTCCATTTGCTAGCAACTTCCCCTCTATCTAATGACTTTTGGAAAATAAAGGTTAATGGGTGGGCTATTTCCTCTGCTATTTCATAAATCAGTCTAGGATGAATATTGTCTGGTCCAGGGGATTTATTAATCTTAACTCTCTTTAATCTATCCAACACATCTTTTATATCAATTGTAATTTGTTTTTCATTTATTATGTTGTATTTTGTATTAGTTTTTATTGTATCTTTGGGGTTAAATACAGTAGCAAAATATTGATTTTGTACCTCAACCATTTCCTTATCATTTAGTAAGTTGCCATTGTCATCCTTAAAAGAACCTATTGTTTGTTTGTTCCCTTTTTTATTATTTATGTATGCATAAAATGCATTGTAGTTATTTTTACTGCTAGTCGCTAATTTTATTTCGAAATTTGTTTTGGCACCTTTTATTAATTTCTTTACACGTTTAACTGTTCCTTATACTTTGGCATTAAATTTGTATCAAATTTGGCTAATCTATACATTTTGGCCTGGATATTCAAACTGCGCTGAAAACTGGCGCAACAGTAGGAGCAATCGCAAACCAGTTGCGCAAATGCGCAACAGGTGCGATATTCAAACATGGAGCAGAGCGAATTGCGCAAGCAACCAACGTCTCAATATCACACATACTGCGCCATCGCGCAACCAGGAAGGAGAGGCTGAGCCAAAATGCTGCACTATGGTGCAACCATGGAAGCTCAGCTGAGCATTGCAGAGCTGCCATAGCGCAAGCACAGCCCCCCCCCAGAGCAATGGAACTGCACAGCCAGGGAAGCAGGCTGGGGCCCACCGCCAGCCATGCCACACATGGTCACAGGAACTCACTGCAGAACCCACACCACACTGGCACACCCCAAGCACAGCATCACTGGGGTGGACGGATGATCCACGTGCCCATGGGGACAAGCCAACTAAAGCATAGCAGAGCCATGACACCCCAGCACAACCACTGGCAGGCAGAGAGTGCACACCCAGGGGTTGACAACCACAGTGCACATCTGTCCCCTAGTACGCACACAGCACAGCGTGCACGTGCCCCCAAGACACCGCCTCATATGCAGTGACAGGCACTGCAGGAAACACCATGCACCCCTGTGCCACATGTCAACCCCATGCTGCAGAGAAGCATACCAGCCAGACCCACCCTGTGCACCCAGCAGTGGGTGGCAGCAGATGGCAAGAGCAACAGAAAGGCAATGCTATGCTGCTGATACCTCCCCATGGACACACACACACACACACACACACACACACACACACACATAGATACCCAGGACCATAGCAGCCCAGATGGCATGTACACCCCTGCAACGGAGCACCCAGAGCCAGTTGCAAAGCAGACACCAACACAGCAGTTGTACCAAAATAGAAATGTATATTTCAAAAAAAACAGTTAACAATAAACGTAGAACTATGTACAAGTTGGGGGGGACGGGTAAAAGGCAGGGGTGTTCAAGGGGGAGGGAATAAAAACTTGGAGAGGGAAGGCAGGGTGAAAGGGATGGGTGAAGTAGAACTGAAATTTGGGCTATGGCCCAGCTGGCTCCTGCTCCTCCCCCTGCTGGCGTCCCCTCCTGTGCCTGCACCGCCATTCCCCCTGGTGCTGTAGGGCCTGCAGAAGCTCACGGTTGTCCACCACCACCACCTGGGTCAGGCGCCGCAGATCTTGCGCCATGCGTCGCAGCACACCGAGGCCTAGGAAAATGGGAACACAGTCAATGGCTGAGACTGACCACAACCCTGAACACCACCCAACCTGCAACCCATCTAACCCAATGTCCTGCACCTGTGATGGCATGCACCCACCCACAGTGAACATGCACATGGCCATCACAAACAGGCGGCACCAGCCATGCGCACCACCTCCAACACACACTGCCCACGTCAATCACAGTACAAACTAGGCTGTCATGTGATGTGGCAACGTGAGATGCCAGTTACACAGCTATGTGCCCAGTGCATGCCGGACCACCTGTGATGCATACACAGACGTGTCGTGATGCTGCACTGTGATGCAGGTCACCTGTGTCATGCCTACATACATGGATACATAGACAGTGTCGGCAGATAAGGGCCTATGGGACACCCAGTCTGGACATTTGGCCTTGTACGATCACCCTCTTGTCCTATAAGTCCATTCCCCCTCACCCCTGACCTCCAGAAGTCCCTCATGGCTAACCCATGCATACATATATCCCGTGACCAAGTCATCCCCCACCACATCCTCTGGCAGGGTGTTCCACTCGTCCACCACCCATGATGTGAAGAAACACTTTCTCATGTTCCTCTTAAACGAGCCCCCTCCAACTGCATCCCATGCCCTCTAGTCCTGGAACATTCTTTACGCTTACAAATGTTGTTTTCCTGCACTCTGTTCCCCCCTGTACAATACTTGTATGTCCCCATCATATCCCCACACCTCCCCCTCCAGGGAGTACATGTTCAGTTCCGCCAACCTGTCTGCATAGGACTTGTGATGCAATCCATGCACCATCCATGTCACCTCCTGTGAACCCTCTCCACCCAGTCCCTGTCCATACACAGGTATGGTCTCCAGAACTGTACACTGTACTCCAGTGTGGACTCACTAGTGTTCTGTATAGTGGAACTATGACCTCCCTTGGTTGTGTCCAGCATGGTTTGTGGTCCTGCCCCCCCAGCATGCAATAGCATCCATGACGTAATGATACTCATACTCCTCCAGCAGCTCTGTCTGCCACTGCTGCTGCTGCTGCTGCTGCTGCTGCTGCTGCTGATGCTGCTGCTGTGGCCCGACAACCTGTGGTACTGGGGCCCTGGCATGGCCCACATCACTGTTGTCTGGTGTCCTCACCAGCCGGCCTGTGGGAGACATATGATGAGACAAACATCAGTGTGACTCAAAAGCAGAGTGCCCCTGCCCCAGTGAGACTGCCTGCCCACACAGCCATAACCATCCATCGCACAGCTGCACACACTGACACACCGATGCACAGCCACCCAGGCACACACACACCCCTACAGAGAATATAGGTGAATAGATGGTACACCCACGCGGCTCAGGCACCAGGCCCCGCTTGGCACGGAACGCAGTCAGCCAATAGGTCCGGGTCCTTCCGGGCGGAGATCACTGTACCAGTGCCGGCACTGCTCAGCAGACCGCCCCAGCCAGTGACCCCACCAGGTCAGTGGCCACTTGCTGCCACACATGAGTCCGAGGTCCGGCAGGGGCCTCACCATATAGTGCCTCACAGTGGGCTCCACTAGGGCCACCAGGTTGGCCACTTCAACTGGGCTCCAGGACACCACCTCCTCCTGGCCATGGCACCAACTTTACAGCAGGCAATATGGCTCCGCGCTGTGACCCCACGTGAGTTGTTGCTAATAGACCAGCATAGGCTCCAATCGCCTGTTCACACAGCGTCCGTCTTTACATGGCGCTTGCAACCAGACAGCGCAATAGGACGCATACTTACGGCATGCCCACAGCGGCAGGACAGAGGGCATACATAAGGTCATGGTAATGACGCAGGCTACGACAGCGCCATAGGATGTAAGGCATCCTGCACGACTGCTAAGCAGAGCACCAGTGCCACAGTGGACTATCGCGCGCAGAAGTGCCACAGCGCCATATAGTGCCCAGTGCTGTAGCGCCACTGGCACAATGGTGGCTATGGCTAGAATCGCTTATCGCTGCTGAGCAGGTCTGCGCAGCGCGATCGACGATGTGTAACCTGTCTGGGCATGCGCACGCAGTGTAGCACACAGCCACAAACATGCGCCATCGGCTCAGCCGATCTTCCCTATTGCGCTAAGCGCAATACGCTGATATTCAGCCGACATATGCAAATCAGCGATCAGCCATGAAGCGTATGGCGCAATTAGCATGTCATTACAGTTGCGCCACACCTCATTTGCATGTGTTGTGCTATAAAATGCGACACTGGGTTGTTGCGCCAGATTGGTTGTTGCAGGTGAGAGGTGAGTTACATGCTGTGTGATGCCTCAGGACAATGCTCATGGGCAGGGGTGCTGGAGGATGTCATAGGTTGAGGGGCTGAGCATGATGAGGGCACTTAGGAGGGGCAGAGGGCACCCTTCCATCAGTATCTGCCATGGGAGAGGAAAGGGGGGCTTCTGCCTCCCGGCCTGCAGCTATGCTCATGGGGAAATGCTGTGGACTGCACAGTGACAGGTGTCCACTTCCACCCATACAGATCACCATGACTGACGAGAACCAGGCTGAGGCTGTGGACGGCGGGCGAGGAGGAGGCCGAACTCACCACAGCAGAGACTGAGGCCCTTCCAGGCCTACCTGGAGGATGAGCCGCTTTGAGTGGGCGGAGGCACCCTCAGCAGCGCTGCAGCTGCATGGGAGGTAGCTTGGCCGCCAACCTGCACGGAAGCCACCAGCGCCTGTGCAGGAATGCCGCAAAAAGATGGGGACTGACCGCAGGAGGCTGAAGGAGAAGGTGGCAGCCTTCAGGGTGGCATGTGCTGCCACTGGTGGGGACCACCAGTGGTGTTGCAGCTGACCCCACCGAGGAGACACTGGTCAAGGCCATGCAGCCGAAGTGCCATTAGTGGTGTTCCAGGCGGAGGATTCCAGACAGGTGGAAGCCCATCACTGCACGGTATGACATGGTGATGTTGTGGGGGTCTGTTGTTCACATGCACTCACATGTACTCTCTTCTGTTTCAGATCCTGTTCGTCTGCAGGAGACGGTGGTGGTGGGTGCTGACAGTGAGGCAGACCTGCTGGACCAGGAGGAGGGACCATCCACCTCCGCCAGCAGCCTGCAGGCACTGCAGCAGCAGGCCGGCTGGCTCAACAACTCCGCCGGCAGTGATACGGGTGCAGGGGGTGCACAGCCTGTGTCACAGCAGTCTGGCATGCAGGTGTGCCAGCATGCTGTGCCTATGGCAGTGGCACGCACCAGCACTATTGATGATAGCAGGCCTGCAATGGCCAGTGATAGGTGTGTGTCCCACGAGGGACACATGGCAGGCCAGTACGTGCCCCTGGCCTGTCCTGCTCCACACCTGTGTACCAGCATGCTGGCACAGTCACAGGCTAGGCCTGTCAGCACCGGTGGGGCAGCATCGGTGGCTGAGCAGGTGTCTGGCACTGTTGACAGCACAGGGGTGGAACAGGTGGACCTGGGGCTCAGCAGTTAGAGGGCGCAGCAGCAGTTGCACACCAGGCCTGGGGGACAGCGCCAGCAGTGGCACTTGTCCACCCCTTATATCCGCCCATACCTGGTCCTGGAAAACAGCGCTACTCCTCACAAGGGGGTGCTGTGCACCAGGACCATCCACACCTGGGGGTCATTGCCATTGGGGCACAGTACCTTTGGATGCAAGACACCCGCCTGCTGCAGGAGTTGGTACAGCTGCAGAGGCGGGTTGCAAGGACCGTGAGGCACTGACTGTGTCCGTGGAGCGGCATAGCAGGGAGTGTGCTCGGGACCGGGCCGAGATGGTCCATATGCGGACGGATGTGACCGCTGCCATCGACGGGCTGACCCAGGCAGTGCTCTCTGTGGCGACTGCATTGACCACACTGTCTGGTGACCCTGTACCACGCACCCCACACAGTGCACACTCCACTCCCCATTCCCGGCATCATGCGACACCAGGCCTGTCGATGCTGGGTTCTGCTGTGGGCATCCCGAGCACCCCTGGTGCAAGTTTGTTTGCGGGATGCAGACCCCTGTGTGGCAAGGTCGCGGTCGCCAAGACTGGGACTCCCCTGGTGCACTAGCACCACCCGAGCAGCCCCGCGCAGCCTGCCAGTGCTGCTAGGCCACGGCAGGGCCGCCCATGCATCCGCAGGCCGTGGGACAGTGCTCCCTGCATGAGCTGTCTCCCAATGCAGGCCCTGTCTGGTGCTGCCCTGTGTAACGTGTGTCATGGTGGGAGTGCACTGCTGGGTGCTCTGCTCACCGCTGACACACGGACCACCTGCACACTCTCCCAACTGCTGTCCACGTGCGTGTGGATGATGATGCCTGCATTGCACTGTACACCAAGGTGCAGGTTGCCCAGGTCCTGACACACGACGTGGGACAGTCCAGGTGGTGAGGGTGGTTGGTGGTGCTGTGTGTTGGCGTGTCATTTCTGCAGTGCTGTGCTGCTGCCCCTGTATGCTGCCTGGTGTGTGGTGTGTGTGTCCATATGAGTGCTCACCCCTCTGATGGTGTGTTGGTATGCCTGGACCCTTCAACTCCCTGACCTTCATGCACGGTGTGTTCCCTGTGTGTCGGTATTGCGATAGACAGTGTTGCCTGCACATGTCCCCTTGACTTACCTGTGTTGATGCAGTGCTCTTCTGCAATGGTGTCCCGGTGCAGCTGGGCCTGCCATGTCAGTCGGGGGTCCCTCCATCCTAGGGGTGGATCATCACCCACATCACCGGCGCCACTGGCGTCCCCATCGCTGTCACCCTCTTGGACCTGTACGGCTATCCCATGGTCTTTGGCCATGTTGTGCAGGATGCAACAGGCCAGGAATATCCCAAAGGCCTTCTGGGGCTGTACTGTAGCTCCGCGAGGTGTCCAGGCATCGGAGCGTGCCTTGAGTATCCCAAACACCCGCTCTATGATGTTCCGTGTTGCGCGTGTGCCTCATTGAAACCGTGCTGTGCTGGGGTCGTGGGCGCGGTATGGTGTGAGCAGCCAAGGACTGAGTGGGTATCCACAGTCACCCGGTGGAGATAGTGAGATCAGTGTCAGGTCAGGTCCATATTGCCCATATCCTTGTGTGCCACTACCATGGCACCTGTGTCATTCCCACCCTTGCACAGAGTTTGCATTCCATACATGTGTACTCACCCACTAGATGACCCGTGGGGATGTTCCCACTCTCAAATCGATGGCACAGTGCAGATTGGTGCCATATGAAGGCATCATGTGCTCCGCCAGGGTGTGTGGCACAGACATTGATGATGCGCCCAGTGGCATCACACACCACCTGGCAGTTGACACTCGAGAAGCCCTTTCAGTTGCCATAAGCTTGGCCGTCGGGGCCAGGTGGCGTGCGAATGGCCACATGGGTGCAGTCTATGGCCCCTAGCACGCCAGGCATATGTGCTACCCTGTGGAACTCCTGTATGTTTGCTGTACGCTCTGCCGCGGTGCTGGGGAAATGGATGTACTCCGCAGCATGAGGCAGCAGTGCGCTGAGGAATTGGGTGAGGATGCGTGATGTGGCCGACTGCGTAATGCCTGTGGTGTCACCTGTCGGCCTCTGGAAGGTGCCCGAGGCGAGCAGGCACATGCAGGCTGTCACCTTGGTCTCCACGGACAGAGCATGACTCCGTCGTGAGGGTGCCTGCATCACATCACTGCACAGCTCACTGAGCCGTCTCAGTATTGCCCTGTTCAGGTGGTACCGGGCCACAATCTCGACATCTGTGTACAGCTCATAGCTGATGCGGGCACGATACCGCCTGTCGGGGGCGTACCGCCGACGGGCCCCTCCGCGGCCACGTCCCCCTGCAGCATGCTGTCTCACCCCCCTCATTACAGCTTCCATGTGGAAGCTGACACTGTCCATCTCCCTGGCTCCTGCCCCCCAGCTGCTGTTCCTGTGTTACCCCCACTGCCCCACTGCTGCTTCCACTGCACCGGGCACCCCCACTGGCCTCTCTGTCCTCCAGGACCCACTGTCCCTCTCTGCCCTTCCTGCTCCTGTCTCTGTCTCCTCTCTCTGTCTCTGTCTCTCTCCCCCGGTTTGCGGCCTGCTAGAGTTCTTGAGCCGCTCCCTTGAGCCTTTTTATTTTGGCTCACATCTGGTACTGCGCATCCTCCGGCTGGAGCCACTCTTACTTTGTGCAGTGTTCAGATATCGCATTGCGCACTTTATGCATGGACCCGCCCTTCGGTTTGCGCATGCCTTCATTTCCACGTGCGCTGTTGCTCAGCCGCATTTCGTGGCAACTGGCCTCTTCTGAATATCGCAGAATGGCGCATTTTTGGAGTTGCGCACGCGCAACCCTGTTGCGCATGGCGCAACCCTTTTGATTATCTGGGCCTTTATGTTTTTATTTTATCTGTCTTTTCATTTTGCAGGTTAGCCATTTAGGGGAAGCACCTGATTTAGAATTTTTACTTGTAATTGGTATATTTACATTTGCAATCTCTCTAATTTTATCCACTAAGATGTTTCGCATTACATCCAATGTTAACCCAGTGAAATCTGATTTCCAATCCCATGAAAGTAATGCCTGTCTGATTTTATGGAACGCTGCTTGTTTAAAATTAGGAATATTTATATTACTACCCTGTTGAGTAGGTAATTCACTTAATTGGAAGAAAACAGTGTTATGATCACTATTTGAGATTGGAGATCCAATCTCAGTGATAATGAATCTGGGTCCCATGTTTGACAATACAAAATCCAATATATTATTAGATCTTGTATTTTCTAAGACTAGCTGTTCCAGGCCCAATTGATTAAAACTTTCTAGATAGTTACTTTCATTTAAACTGAATGTTGTCTGGTTTACCCAATCTATGCCCGGGAGATTAAAGTCTCCTGTTATGATAATATTTTCAGCTGAATCAATATGGTCCAGATAATTCAGAATTTCTGCATCCAGTTCCCTAATTGCTGAAGGAAGACAATACATAGCTGTCAACATAATTTTAGGAGCATTTTGTGGCATGATTTTAACAGATAAATGTTCAATATTTAATTTACCATCATGTATTTCCATACTAGAAATAAATTCATGAACATAAATTGCCACCCCACCACCCTTTATATGTATTCTGGATTTGTGATAGATATTAAATCCTATTATGTTTTAATCCCATGTATCATCTTCCTCCCACCAAGTTTCCATAAAAATTGCTATTTTGATGTTTTTATTCTTCATAAGAAGCTTAAATTCATCAAATTTGCCATCCAAACTCCTCACATTTGATAATAAGCAATTTACTGATTCAGAATCTTTATTTTGAAAATTTTGTTTACTGGGAACAGGATTTATCTTAGTACATTTCCAACCCCCCACTTTTTCCAGTTTAAATGTTTCTCGATGATTTTATTATATGTATTTCCCAGAACTCTTTCTCCCATCTTATTTAAGTGAAGTCCATCATTCTTATATAATGATCTATTTCTGAAAATACAACCAGTTTGAATAAACCCTATTTTATGTTCAGGGCATAACCTTCACAACCTACAATTAGTAGAGACAATATCATGATTGATATGTTGATGCATTCCATAAGAAGGTAGAGTACCAGATACAATAATATCAGTGGTGTATTTATTCACTTCCTGGATTAAATTAGTATAGTTTTCTAAAATATTCCCTTTTTTTACTTGACTTAATATCATTCACTCCTATTTGAAGTATCACCAACGGTTGTTTAGCTTGCCCCATACATCCCTTTATTTCTTGTTTAAGCTCTTGGATTTTTATTCCTGGAAACATGCTAACCATTGTGTTATTATTCCTTCCTTTACATACAATTTTATCAGTACCCCTTTTTGTAGAGTCCCCTAACACTATAATTTCTCTTGATTTTAAATCTAACTGCTCACTATTGTGGTTAACTGTAAAATTGTCCCTCATTGAATTTGAATTTAATTGCTGGGGTTTGGTAGATGTTAGAACTGGAGATTCAGTTTCCCTTTTATTGCCTTCTAAGGGACACCATCACTGATTTCCTGGGCCTGATCCATATCCAGGACTAAAAAGGAATTTTTCAGTTCCAGAGGTGCAACTTTATATACTTGGTTACCTCTACGTTTGCCCTTACTGTTTTTAATTATAGCCCAGCTTCCCCTCCTCGTCTTCTAGCATTTCTATTTCAGTACCCAAATCACTAGCAACAGTATCAATGAATTTGTCAAGTATTTCTATGTCATGCTTAGTTTCACACCTATTTCTTAGTTCATTTATTTCCTGTATTAGTTCGACTATCAACACACATTTGCTACATTCATATTCCTCTACATTTCCTAATCCCTGAACAAACATTAAACAATTAATGCACTTTGTAAATCGAGACTCCATTTGTTCTGTATAAAATTATACCTTTGTTTCTTTGTTTTAAGTTGTATAGTCAGGCAGCCCTTTACTCGAACACGAACCCAAATCTTTCCCCTTGTTCCTTGCATCCACCGTGGACACAGTCGGCATGAGCTGAGACATGTGTGTCTCTGCATGTGTCTCTGCGTGTGACCTGGTGTGAACCTGCTCGAGCTCACCCCGCTCGCTCTGCTCATATATTCTATAATGAGCTGATGGGAAGTTCACAACTCCTTCCCTGAAGCTAACATTGCACTGCAGAGCCCAAAAATGAATTAAAATTTAGTAAAAAGTGCCCTCACAAGTCAAGCCACCTCACACAGTGGTCTTGATTGCAGTACTGGGTGCTACTGAGCTGTATTTAAAGCCCAACTATTCACAAGCTGGAATTACAGGTAGTACCCTGGTCACAGCCTATCCCAAAAGAATCAATGTTATCAGTATATCAGTTAGATTTTAAGTTATTTCTTATATAAATATATTGAGGTATATATATGTAACTATACCTATATTCTTTGCAAAAAAACTACATTAATTCATCAATTAGAGTTCAGGAAAAGTGACAAAAGTAGGAAAATATGATAGTAGGTTTTCCAGCCCTAAAACTCATGCCCCACTCCTGAAGCGAATGAGGGGTGAATTCTCCCTTTGGGTTATCAACCATAATGCTTAACCCATTGCAGTAACAGAAAAGCTAAGCTGTGCTGGAGACAGGTATACATGTTTTAGGGGTGCATACAATGGGGTGAGAGCTAGTGCTGACAACCCCAAGGGAGACCCCACTGCTCATTCACTTCAGCAGTGGGACAGGGGTTTTATGGTTGGAAATCCTAACATCATATTTCTTTACTTTTGTCACTTTATCCTGAACTCTGATGAATTAACATATTTTTTTGCAAAGAATTTCCTTGCTTGTTGATATAGTGTAATTGCAGACTTATTCACCTGTGGGAGTCCATCTATAGTTTTTGAGATAGTGTAATTATATCTTTGGGCCCTGCATTCCTATAATTCCATAGATGCATAAATGTATGTAGCTATGGAGGGGTCCTGCACTTCCATTTATAGAACAACATAGAAACATAGAAACATAGAATTTGATGGCAGATAAGGACCGCTTGGCCCACCCAGTCTGCCCATTTCCCTACCTACTGGATAAGCTGCAGATCCTAGTTAACCAGCAGCCTACTTCTTTCTACCCCCAACCCCCAGAATTGCCTTATGACTATCCCATGCATGCTTGAATTCCACCACTGATTTTGACTCCACAACCTCCTCCGGAAGGCCATTCCATGCATCCACAACCCTCTGTGAAAAATACTTCCTTAAATTACCTCTGAGCCACCCCCCCTCTATCTTCAAATTGTGCCCTCTTGTTCTTGCACACCTCTTTTTTTGAAAGATGCTACCCTCTTGGACTTTGTTGTCCAAATTGCCAGCATAGCTGTCTTACTACCACATCCCATGTACCTGTTACAGAAAATTTTGAAATCCCTGCCAAAACATAATTCCATGCAACTGCAAAGCCATTCTGCACCACAGGTGTGAAAACTCATTTTGGCCAGGATTTGAAAAATTACAGCTGTGATATACATGAGGTGGGGTAATAAGAAGGCTATGTTGAATTTGGGGTCAAAATATTTAAAATTTCCAAAGTTATGAATGAGTATAGCAACATTTCAACAAATGGGCATAACTTTGCCATTTTTAAATATTTGGACTCCAAATTTTTGACATGTCCTTTTTATGACCCCACCTCATGAACAGGGGCATGAAAACATTTCAAATCTTGCCCAAAAGGTGAATTTGCCAAGCAGCCATGAAATCACCTTTGGGCTGGAGTTGCGTAATGTCAGTGATATTGTTCATGAGGTCAGGTTCCCAGAAGGCCATGTTGAAAATATGGTGTCAAAATGTCACAAAATGGCTGAGTTATGCATAAAAGTTGAAACCCACATTGAAATACATTGAACTGCATTTACTATAGTTTCTCATATTGCAGTCACTAATTCTAGCAGCAAGATGTGTCTTCAATCAGAGACTGGATCTTGAACCTGGGACCTGTTCAGGTAGGTGAGGGCATGTGGGGTGTACTGGGGTGTAGGGGTGCTGGATGCTGAGGGGAGGTGTGGGTGGGGCTGATTGGTGAGGGACCATTTTTGGCAGAATTAAAACAATCGGGATGGCAATCAAAGTACATGAAGGGGGGAGGAACCAGTGGACTACCAGGGCATATCATTTTGACATGGAGATAGTCATCAGAGAATGGGGGAGGGGGAAGGAACCACTGGACAAATGTGGAGTATAATGGTTACATGAGAATGATGAGTGGAGTACAGGGGAAGGGATAGACCACTGGACTACAAGGGATTATCATTTATTTTTACATGGGGATGGTGACAGGGAGAACAGGGGAGGAGAGGAACCACAGGACAGCCTGGGAATAATTCTGACATGGGGCTGGTAATTGGAGAATGGAGGAGGTAGAGGTACCACTGCACTACCAGGGATTATAATTTGTATTTACAGGGGAAGGCAATTGGAGAATGGGGGAGAGGGTAGGGACCACTGTAATACCTGAGAATATACTTTTTACATGTAGACAGTGATTGGAAAATGAGGGAGGGAGTATTGGCCCACCAGGGAATATAATTTGTACTGCTAGGACAGTGATCAGAGAATGGGGGAGGGGCGAGACCACTGGACTACCAGGGATTATCATTTTTTACATGGGTATGATGATCAGAGAACAGGGGAAGGTGAGGGACCACTGGACTACCAGGGATTATCATTTTCTTTTTACATGGGTACAGCGATCAGAGAATGGTGAATGGGGTGGGACCATAGGACTACCAGGAAATAATTTTGACATGGGGATGGTGATCAGAGAATGGGGGAGGGACCACTGGACTACCAGGAATTATCATTTTTTTATAACATGGTTATGCCAAACAGAGAATGGGGAGGGGTAGGGACCACTGGACTACCAGGGAATATAATTTCTACTACAAGGACACAATCAGAGAATGAGGGATGAGGGAAGGACCACTGGACTACCAGGGATTATAATTTTTTTAACATGGGGATGGTGATCGGAGAATGGGGGAGGGTGGAGGGACCACTGGTCTATAAGGGAATATAATGGTTACATGGGGCCATTGATCAGAGAACAGGGAAGGGACCAGTGGACTACCAGGGGTTATCTTCTTTTCACATGGGGAGGTGATTGGAGAATGGGGGAGGGACCACTGGACTACTGGGGAATAACAATTTTACATGTGGATGGTGATCAGAGAATGGGGGAGAAGGAGGGACCACTGGACTACCAAGGAATATAATTTGTACTACAGGGACAGTGATTGAAGAAGAAAGGAACAAGGATGGACTGCTAGACTACCAGAAATACATTATTTTATCTTCAGGAAATGAAAACTGGTGGTTGTGGGTGCCACTAGACACCAGTGAGCTATGACAGGTCCACCTTGCAAATGAGCCTTGCTCAATGGCACCCGCCTGGATAAATAAAGATTTTGATTGATTGATTGAACTATCATGGCCCTTTATTGTTCGCAGTCTTTTCAGTTTGAACAGTAAAGTTCGAATTGTAAAGAACTTCGAATAGTTATTTTGTGATCGATTGATACTAAGAGTGATGGGCGATGTGATTCTCAACCCAAAAAGACATACTTGCCATCAAAATTTGTAAATAATAATATAATAATGGAACTAAGCATGTGACTAAGACCTAAATAAAGGTCACTCCTTACCAAGTAACATTTGTTCAGAAATTAATTTTCAAAATGAGAAAAAAAACAACACAGAGGACATCACAAACAGTATTTCTCTGAGCACGAACAATAAATTATTAACATTGACAGTTCAAACTGTTTTAATTTTCCTACCTATCTAGTGGATATCACAAAAAACATAATTAAAAAAAATAGTGTGCTATCTTCTCAACACACTGCACTATCTAAATTACATCCTTGGCACAGACCTCATCATCCCTAAAAATTTCAAGAAAAAGTTTCAATAAGTCTGTTGCTGTAGATGAGGGCAAAATGTCCCATGTTAACCAATGGAAAAAAAGGTTGTCTTTTCAGCTTTTTACCACTCCATATCTTAAAAACCATACAAGATGCCAGCATGAAACTTTTCAGATCTTGAGACACTGGCAGCATGACTGCACATACCAAATTTGGAACTATTTTGTCAAACAATGCCAAAGGTATTAAGGTACAAAAGTTTGAATTTAACATACAGTCGAAGTGCCAGTACAGTCCTAACTATTGGGGTGCTACTGTGCCCCCATAATGTAAATTAGGTATGAGTAAACACTTTAATGGAAACCCCAATTTTTGCACCTCAATAACTTTGCCTCTATTCAATCAATATTCTTAAACTTTGGAAGGCCCATACATGATGCCAGGATCTCTGGATCTTGAAAATGTCATGGCAATAAGTTCACCAAAAGGGCAAAGTTACAGCAGTGCAAAAAATGTAAAAATAGACTATAATTAAGACCTTTTCCACTCACTTATAACTAACAAATTAGGAAGTTTTAAAACCTGAAACTTTCTGATTTTATGGAGTTTGACCAAAGATCTATGCTTTTGTGTTTTTTATCTCCCCAGCTGAAGTCATTTTAAAATATTTTAGAAAAACAGTTCCTTTACTAAGCATGCACAGTTTAAAAAATCAGCATTCTAAGCATCACTGAATTTTTATGACCATATTGCTTCATGTTGTCTTTGTTTATCTGTAGGCAGGGCTGTTTCCATGTGTGCATGTGAGGTTATGCTGTTGCAGATCACCAAGTATGGGTGACTATACATAGACATAGCTCTGCCTCTGCTGAACGTGCTGTGTGTATTTATTTTCTTTTCTGTCCCAACAGCTGCCATTAGCCAGCTGCATCAGACAGTGCTCCGCTAGTTGTTCTGAACTGAACACTGGGGTGCCCAGTCCTTGTTTTCAATCCCCCAACCCCGCCATGACAATCTGACAATACTGTGGAGGTTTCAGAGGTGGAGTCTGCCGCTGCACACTGTAACACTGTGGAGAAGTGAAAACAGCAGGAGCTGTACAATGCTCTTGTACTAACTAGAAAAGGTATGCCACCAAGTGTCAAAACCATACCCGCCTAAGTGTACAGACTTTCTAGTCCACCTTGTGTGGCTGGTTCCTGTGCTTCCTCTGCTGTCATCCAGTGTTTCTCTTATAGGGGCCTGGAGGGCTGTGGGAGGAGTAGCTCACCCCAAGGAGTCTCTGGGGGAAGCACTGCAGAGTGTGTTCAGTATCTGAGGGAACACAATGAGCAGTATATTCCTGGTGAAAACTATTGTATTTTTCCCCACCCTTCACCTATCCTGAAGTTAGAACTTAGAAGGCCTCTGCCTGGAAGTCTGAACCGCTGAAGAGTGTTGCACTAATTGCTGCTCATAAAAGATCTCTGGAGACACAATTGTAACACACACAAGTTATGTAGCTTTGTATTATTGGCTTCTTATTAAGACCTGTTAGATTTTTACATAGATATATATAAATTAGAGGTAGGTTGAGTTCATAAATTTAAAAAAAAATTGTGTGCATTTGGATCATGTAATCTCAACCTATATAGAGCATGCGCTGCCATTCTAAGATTCAGGTCCACCATTGACTGACCCACTACATATACTCCCTCCAGAAAGGCACAGTTTTTTTTGTTTGTTTTTTTCCTCAATGTTTCAATACGCAAAGACCAGTGTTTAACCTGTAATTTTAAAAACACTTGAGCTGAGATATTCAAAGGGGTTGCACCTGGCACAACTGAGTTGCACCAGCACAACCCCAGAACTACATCCCAGGGCAATATTCAAAAGTGGGAATTGTGCAGCTCAATTCCTGATGTGCTGAGTTGCAAAGATAATGTACATGGCACATCTCCAGTGGGCGTGCCCATGCATATGCGGCACATAGCGATACTCAGCCCGGAATGTATGATGTATCTGTTAGCACAACCCAGAGTTGTGCTGTATACCTAGGCACAACGTTGAGCATGTACAAAACTGGCTCAAGTGCTATCCACCCACTGATGGGCCAGAGTATTGCACTGTGCAGCACAGCAGATGCTAGCCATGGGTGGCAACCTCCCCCCAACACCATGCACAAGCACACACAATAGTCCCTGGTAGTCCAGTGGTTCCCCCTTCTGTCCTGTACCTGTGGGTGCCATCATATTATTAAAATAATTATCCCTGGTATTCTAGTGGTACCCCCTCCCCATTCTGACTCTCTGATTGCAGAATATAAATATCTTTATTATCCCTGGTGGTCCAAGGGTACCCCCCAAATCCATCCACACAGGACCCCAAGCCCACCCAGCTCCCCCGATCATCAGTGGGCAGCATACCTGCCCACATACCACCTTGGCTGCCCACTAAATGACAGCTTACAGTAGTTGCTGCAAGCTGACTGATCCATATTGGGGACCAATGGGCTTGCAGTGCATACTGTAATAATTCACAACTTTGAATGAATGACTTCATTACAAAGTTGTGAATTATTACAGTATGCACTGCACGCCCACCGGTCCACAGTGTGGACCAATGAACTTGCAGCAACTACTGTAAGCTGTCATTTGGTGGGCAGCCATGGTGGTATGCAGAATTGGTATGCTGCCCCAATGTCAGGGTAGCTGGGTGTGAAGATCCTGTATTGGTGGGGTAGGGGAAACCACTGACCACCAGGGAAATTAATTTTAATAATATGATGGCAATCGGGATCTGGCAGGGGGGTACCACTGGACCACCAGGGATAATAATGATATTTATTGTCGGTGCTAAGAGGGTTGGGATGGGGAGGAGGACCCACTGGACCACCAGGTAGATTTATTTTAATAATATGAAGGTGATCACAGGTATGGGATGGGAGGGGGAACCACTGGACCACCAGGGGACTTCTATTGAAGTATATCACAGTACTCCGGGTTATGGGTTGGGTAGGGGGTACTACTGTGGTCCCTGGTAGAGAGACTGCATTTTTCTGGCTGGCCCTGCACAACACAAGCAAATGGGGCCATAATGATATGCATACAGCCCCATTTGTGCCATGCATGCATAGTGACCCCATTTGCATATCCAGGTCTGAATTTCTGGATATTGCGCATGGCACAGCTACAGGTGCACTGGAGCAGTCCAGGACATGTCCCATCACCTTATTATAGGTGAGTACGAGATCCCCTGGACTCATGCATTCATGCAGCAATCCTGATAGGTCCAGGACTGCTGATAGATCATCTGGTGTAACTCCCCTTAAAGGGTGATACTGGACCATCTCTGTAGGGGCAGGTCCATTGAGGGGAGCCCTGAAACTAAACCCTATGGTATGATGGTCAGACAAACTTAGTGGTTCCACTCCCAAGTCTGAGATCTCCATCCCCAGAAGGAACACCAGATCTAATGAGTGGCCTCCTATATGGGTAGAGGAGGTAATCACCTATGTAAGGCCCAGCATCATCATTTTCTGGAGGAGAATTTGATTAAATTGTGAGAGTTCATCATAAACCCAGGCATTGAAGTCACCCAGAATAATCCATCTGGGGGACTCCAGTAGCATGTTGATGATGAAGTCCGCTATCTCTTACAGGAATTCTCTACCATCACCTGGTGGATGGTAAATGAGGAGTATCCTGCAGCCTACACCTTCTCCCATGATACACTCAAAGGATCTGGTGGACCCTACTGGAACATTCACAAGGCCCAGTTCAGTCTTAAGAAAGATGGCTACACCCCCACCCCTATGATCAAACCTTGGGTGGTGACTCACCAAGAACCCAGCCGGAGCAGCAGAAGCCAATACAGGGCCTGCATTTTCATCCAGCCAGGTCTTGGTAATACATGCCAGATCCACTGTTCCAACAAGATCGGCTATAATAGCCATCTTGCTCCTAATGGATCTGGCATTGCATAACACTGCCCGAGTTTGATGTGAGTCTGAGGAAGACTCTGACACCTGCTCAGCAGCAACTGGGCCCTTGGGTATGGGAACAAGACAGGTAGTACCCCTGTCCTTATCCCATTTCACCCCACGGTGTCTCCTGGTCCCCACTACCCCAATTTGCCCTCCACTTTCCCTTACCTCACCAGACCCAGTTCTCCCCCTTCTTCTACACCTCCTGATGATCCCTGAGGCTTGACATCTTTAATAGAGCTCAGTAGGTAAATAGGGGAATTCAAAAGGATGCAATTCCCTGAGTCTGGTGGGGGAATACCACCTGACCATCATTAAGCCTTCCCAACACATTTTCTAAACACTACCACAACAACAAAACAAAACCCAAAAATTAGATACAGTGTATGGTGGAATGCTGTTCTGCATGGAAATTCATGCCTGGAACAGCGTTGTTGTTGTGCTGCACTCAGTGCATCACGATGTTGTTGTGCTGCACTGAGTATGTCACTAGTGCAGCACAACAACATTGAACATGGACACGTATGTGCAACTGAGCAGCCGCAGTGGTGAGGAATTAAGCGATGAGATGGAACTGCTAATTAAGTAAGGCATTTTTGGGGAATAAAGGAGTGCCACCCATGGTTGCCCATACACTATAAAAGATTGTGTATGAGCAATCATACACAAACAAGGCAGTCGAACAATCTCAAGGTTTCCATGCTGACAGACCTCTTGAGCTTCATTCTTGAGGACTTCTGTTACCACGGAAACCTCTCGATCGAACAGCTGCCTTGTTGGGTATGATTGCTCATACACAATCCTCTGTATGCTTCTTAATTATTTCAAATAATAAAATAAACTACCCAAGTACTCAAATTACTAAACCACCCCACTAACACATATTCAAAAGATACCAGCCCCAAGATCTAAAATTAGGTAATTGAGATGTCTGGAGATATTTAACACAGGATCAGTATCCAAATACAGTATATGAAGCACACCAGCACTTCAGAAAACACATTTTAGACAGGAGAAGCTCTCACCATCTCTTAGTCCAGAAAACAAAAACAAAGTTGCTCTCCTCTCTCACCAGCAATTCCCACCGAGTATATGGAATACAAATTCAGTCTGTTTGAGGAACTCTCAATACCTCACCAGTCTAATGATAGAGTTATTGTGAAACATATGAACCTCTGAAACAGATCCCCAGGTAGCCAAGTCCAGTTTCCTTTTTTTCCAATCTTCTCCTCTTAATGCCACTCCAGAGCCTCAGACCATAAGTACCATCCCCAGAGGCTAAAATCCTACAGCCCATGGCCAGTACATACAGTACAGGCTTCTGAGGAGAAGGCCTACCAGCTCCCACCACAAAAAACCTGAAGAATCCCTGGAGGGCACACCATCCACCAATCTGTGCCCCACCGAGTTCCCTTCTGGTCACAGGCCAGCCCAGATAATAACACACAGTTCTGTACTGCAGCCTGAGAGGTAAACTGCCACCTTCCCATTTCCTCAGAGCAACAGACCAGCAATAATTTACAGGCTGAGTACAGGCCCGATTGGAAGGGCATTTGATACTCAGCTGCCCACTAGCCACAGAAGTCCCCCTTACCTAACAACAGCAGTTGAAAATAAACCCTTCAGTCCAAACCCCCTGCTATTGTCCTCCCAGCAACCCAACACAACCAAAAACCTGCCAGTCATCCCTCCTGGGGCAAAAAGGAGCAAGTACATGGGACTTGAAGGAGTAAACACAATTGCACTCGGATGTTTCTACAGTCACTGGATGTGCTCTCACTACACCACCTGTTCCACAATGAGTGGTCAAAGCTGTGAACTCCACATTCCACACAGCTGCACTCAGATATTCCCCCAGTCACTGGATGTGCTCTCGCCACACCAGCACTTGCTCACGAATGAATGTGTCAATTTCCAGCTTGGCTCAGCCGGGGGCTTCCCTGCTCACATAGCCTGCCCAAACACTGAAACAGCAGCTCCAAGCAGCAACTCCACAGATCTCCACTAAAATTGGGGTCTGTTATAGCTGTTACAGCTTTACTGAAAACATCAGCCATAACATAAAACAGTTAAGCAACCCAAACTCCCATATGATAAGGGAGTAAAAACAGCTTGAAATTAGGAGGTCTGTTATGGCTGTTCAGCTTTATAAATAAACGGCAGCCATAACATAAATGGTTGAGCAGCCAGTACTCCCATATGGCAAGGGAGGACAGACAAAAAAAGCAATTTAACTACTGATCTGAGAAATATTTGCTTTGTAACACTAGACTATCTCACTAAAAGGCCCTAACTGAGCTAAAACAGCTAACTATAAAATAACTAAAAAAAAAGAAATACAAACAAATACAAATTAAAACAAGTAGCTAAGCTCTGACCACAGAGCTCAGACCTCAGGCAGCTCACACAACGCTGCCAACTTTGGGCATCAAAAAGAGAGAAAGAGTGAGAATAGAAATAGGAGGAGTAAGGATAATGAAATGTCTGTCCAGATGAAAATTACAGCACATTTAAAACAAACCAATAATATGAAAGAAGAAATGGTGGACAGGACATCTACCCCTATATCGGGGAATTGTCCCAAGAGTTGCAAGGATCATCAGAAAGAGGTAGAAACAATGAGGGTGGAAGGTGTTTCAAATAGTCATGTTCCTTTAAAGAGTACATATGAACCTGAAGATTTCTTAGTGGCTGAGACTCGGAGGCAAATAGAAATCGATGATCAGGAAATACTGGAAATAAATGCAGTTTGATATCTGGAAATTACTCCAAATATAATTATGAATTACACATGGATTCTAGTACATCTCAAGAAACAGTAAGGGAAAGCCTCCTGAGTAAAGAATCTCTAGACTCTAGAACTGATAGAGATGGAAGTGAGATCTATAGCCCAGATGATTGGTCACAAGTATAGGGAAAATACAGAAGTTGGAAATGATTAGTAATAATAACAATTCAAATAATGAATCTATTAAAGGTCATGAGGACTATATTCCCATAAGCCTAAGCAGATATCTGATTGAGAGCATGAGCAATCCTTTTTCTGCCAGGCTTATTATTATGGAACAGTGTGTGAGTTTAAAGGAGGACATTGACAACATAAAAGGCTATATAGTCATTAATGGAGTGAGATTAAATGCAATGAGCTATAAATTGGATAAACCCCTTCCAAAGATAGACTCAAGTTCTATAGTTATGGAAGAGTGAGAAGAACTCCCTAATCCAATTAGACCTGACTTCTCATCTATAAATATTCCAGACCCCCCGGCTAAAAATAATAATAAAGTAAAAATTAAAAAGAAGAATACATATCACAATAATGAAAGGGAACAGAAGCAGAAAAAGACTGAAAATAAAAAAGGGAAAGCAGCAGTAAAAAGGACATGTTCAAAAAAAAGCAGCCAGAAAAAGATAAAAGATCTAAGAAACAGAAAATAAAGAGTCTACAGAATCAACGTAAAACTAATAAACTTCAGGAAAGAATTATTGAAAAAGCTGAGATTGTGGTTACTCCCTTTGTAGAACCTCTCCAGCTTGATTTGACATTAAAAAAATAACAAGGTGTCCCTGGTTTGGAAACAACTTTTTTTTTTTTTTTTACTTATACAGACTTGTATTGAGATGTGTGGTCAAAAGAAACAGGAAAGCAATATTAATAATGTGGAACATATTATAAACAGCCACTTTCAGTCCCAGTATGTGCTGAATAACTCAGATACATGTATTGAAGTGCCTCAGATACCAACCAAACTAATATATAATAAAACTGTTAAAAGAGCTACTGACACCTGAAAGAAAACTTTGAAAAACATAATACGTAGGTAAAATTCTGCTTGTATTCCATATATATTTTAGATTTCTCCTCCCCATTATTTATTACTGAGGAAATGTGAATGATGACATGCTTTTTATCCCTTACAGTTACTTTAAAGGTACTCTACCTCTGTAGCTTACACCCTATTTCAAGTTATAATGCTCAGTTGGGACATCACAATCTGTTGCTAAGAGAGTAACTGTGATGTCATAAGCAGTGCATTATGATCTAAGGTAGGAAGACAGCAACAGAAATAGATGAACTCTTAAGGAGCAAAAATCCTGTTTTCATGCAATTGACCTCAGCAATAAATAGGGGGGGGGGGAATAAAGAATTAATGTGAAATACAAGCTGAACTTTATCTAAATATTATGTTTTGTTAAAGTTCTCCTGAAGTTGTCAGCTGCTTTTTAAGTACAGTAAAGAAAAATGAGGAAGATAACATAGTGAACCCCTTTGTAAGATTTTTTTGGCCCACCCAGTTGGGAAAAGAACATAAGGACAGATCCATGCACTTTTGTAAGTACACTAATTAAAATTGAAATTGATACCTCCTTCAAGAGGAAGAAATATTACAAGTAAACCATTCAGTGCACAATGCAATAGATGTATATTTTAAAGACCCCAGAACTGCTAATGTCATTTGGTACAATGAGACCAAGGTCTGGATAAGGGTTTTCAGATTCTCTTCCCTAAGAGACATAGGTTCAATACATTCTATAAAATGGAGCAGACTAACATGCAGAAACTGGAGTGGATTGTTTGGGATGGAAGTATTGTGGAAAGAAAATAAAGATAAAGATGTCAATCTGTAACTTACTGGGTAACATTTTACACGTGCCATTAGGTAGAAATGGAATTTTAAAGATGGTTCTTTGTCTGGAAGGAAATCAAATTGATATATTTGCTAAGAATAGAAAGACTGTTAAAAATATCATGGAAAAACAAAATCTAGATAACATGGGGCTATATTTGATTGAGCATATTTCCAATAGAGAGGAGCATTCAGTTACAAGGCAAATTGATCAAACAAATGAATATAATGTGGAAGTAGTAAATAGATTTTATGCACTTGCTGGATATGGCCACTGACTGGATATTACTAGAGAGGATAGTGTCAACCACTTGGAAGATTTAAATCTGTCCAGTATAACCTCAAAGAATGACAGCTTAAATTTTCATACTTCTGACATTTGTATAATGTCTCGGAACATAGCGGGAATACAACAAAAATTACCAGACAAAAATTGACAAAATTTTATTAAAAAAGATATTATTTTGATACAAGAATCTTGGCATAATGACTCTGCGAATATTGTATTAAATGTATATATCAATCATATGACTCAATTGGAACTAAACAGAATAAACAGGGTAGAGTGTCAGGTGGGCTGATCTTGTATTTTAAGGTTGGCATTTTTATTTCTAAGCAATCAGTTTGAGTAACTAGTAATTTCTAGGTAAACATTTGTAAAATAACAGGGGGCGGATGCTTAATAGTCAATACCTACAGTACATTCCTCCAAAAGGTTAGAATTTTTATAATCAAGATATATGGGGGCAGTTTGAAGAACTTATCTCAGAACTATTGTATCCTGATTTTGCTATCTTAATAGTAAGAGATATGAATGCTAGAATTTGAGACTATGATGGTCTAAAAGACATTACAATTCTATGTGGAATTCATGATCTCCCGGTAATCCCAGTAATGGTCTTCTTGGACAAGTACATAAATTCATCGGGCTAGTGCCTAATAAAGTTACTAAACACATTTAACATCTATCCCTTGAATGGGAGATTAAAAGAGGACAGTCAAGGCAATTTTACTCATTTATGGCAACCTCAGCTTCTACTCTTGATCTTGCACTCTGGTCCGGGTAGTCCTAATTGCTGGACAGGCCTACAGATGTTAGTAAAAGCTGGGAGTGACCATTTGCCCCTTATTGTAAAGGGTTGGATGAAATCTGAAGATCTTAGAAATGTAAGGCCCATTCTACTAAAAGAATTAAGAGGAAACAAGAGATTAATATGTAAATACAGTCTAGAAGAGATTACAACCCAGACTCTTAAAATCTCATTAGATGCCTTGTCACACAATGGCTTTGATTTTTTTGATGCAAATGAAATGTGGAAAGAGATAAAAGAGATTACTAATTCCATTAAGGATGACTTATACAAATTGGTTGACTGTAAAAACCCTAAAGTACATGACTGGTTTGATAGGGAATGTCAGCAGCAGAGGTTAAAAATAAAGAAATTAACTAAAAGAGCAGTGAAAAGAACAGAAATCTCTGAATTTAGAATTCTTAATAGGGAAAGAAAATGTTATAAGTTATTCCTAAAACAAAAAAAAAGAGAGAGTATCAATGTGGGCTTTGGGATAAAATGTGGCAAGCCATAGTCTCTCAAAATAATAAACAATGTTGGCAATTCGTAACTAAAGGAAGTGGTAAAAATAAGTCAAGAATTGATACATATATGACAGAGCAACAATGCATGGATCAGTATTTAGGAATATTTTATGATAATATGATTCAGACCTTGGAAGAAAGACAGACAGAAGTGTTGGACACTGACCATTTTTTGTAATCACTCCCAAATATGTTTATCTTGCAATTCAACCCACAAAAACTAGGAAAGCCCCTGGATCCCAGCAGAAATATTTAAAAACTGTATTACAGTATGGACTCAACTACTGGCTAAGATTTTTTTATAAATGTATACAAGATAATTACATCCCAGAATCCTGGAAAGGATCAATTATAGTGCCTATACATAAAAAGGTGACTTAAAAGATCCCTATATGTATAAGCCTATTAGCCTTTTGGATATTAACTCCAAAATGTTAACAAAAACAATACCTTAGCAACTTAATTATCAAATAGAAATAACAGGAGGGATTGATGAACTGCAGTCTGGATTCCGAAGTGGTTACTCAATGCTAGATAACTGTTATTTGTTGCAACACTTAATAAAGAAATATAATAACATTAGAAAACAAAACATCTATGTCAACTTTATAGACTTCTCATCTATGTTTGACACAATATCAAGAAATATCTTATGGAACTTAATGAGGGAAAGGGGTATTGATCCACTGCTAATTAATATAATATCTAATTTATATAAAGACACATGGGCCAAAATAACATTGGACAAAAAAGGTCATCTGACAGCACCCTTTAAAACAAATAATGGGGTTCATGCGGGGCCTGAATGAGAGACCAGGCTGAGGTGTGGGGGGAGCAAAAAGAAATAATGCAAAAAAAAAAAAAACATATAAAGGAGTGAGACAAGGGTGCATTCTGGCCCCAACAATATTTAATTTGAATATTGACCCCTTAATAAAACTTCTGAATATGAAACAAGATGATGCCCCTAAGGTACTAGAGAAGTAATTTACATCTTTAGTGTATGTGGATGACTTAGTTATAATGTCATTAACAAAAAAGGGTTTAAAAAATATTATATAACTGCCACAAACATAAATTACTTACACAAAAACAAAGTGTTTAATCTTTGGCAAAAGTAAAAAGAACTTCTCATGGAAAATAAGGGAACAATGATTGGAAATAATTAATTCCTACATATAGTTGTGAATAACCTTCACAAATACAGGAATGTGGTTTAAACACACAAACAAGATTATTCTTAATGGAAAAAAAACTGCTCAGGGATTATGTAAGTTTTGTCATAAGTATGGAGGCTTTCTATTAGACTGCTAATTAAAGCTATCAATGCCAAATATGATACACAGATTCTCTATGGTAGTGAAATATGGGAAATAAAGCTTAAAGAATTAGTGATGAAGACCATACCCAAATTGTTACATATTGTCTGTGGTGTTCCTATATCTTGCCCTTTATTATATTAACATGCATAGCTGGGTTTAACAAACATTAATGCTTTCATTGAGATAAGAAAGATTAATTACTGGATTCACTTAACCAGATTGAATCAGTCAAGATTACAAAAAAATGTCTTTTAGAAAAAACAGCTATGGATAAATAATTACTATAGAGCTAATAATTGGTTAAATGTTATATATAACCTATTAACTAAATATAAACTTGGTTTCTTGAAAATATATCACCTGAGAGGTATTAGTATTAGTACGGTATAACTTATAAGAAATATGTAAAGAGAAAAATATGTACATAGTGGCATAGTAGTAAGTAAGTTTATTTGATCGGTCAGAGACCATTACAATAAAATAGAGACAAGATTGCACATTAGTAAATAAAAATATATAAAATTATAAATAACAATAAATATATATGCATCTCAGAACATCATATCATAACTTAGTCTTCCATCCACTGTACAGAAAATGCAAACAATGCAGTATATAACTAGAGATGACCATATTGACAGTAGGATATCAAATAATAAGGCAGCAACTTAATAATTCACTAATATATAAGGTGACCAGTAATCAGCTGGATTTCACATACTTCATTCTAATTTTTATGATAGCCTTGAATACCATGCCAAATTATATATTATGTTGTCATCATTTGAAGTAACAAATATGTTTAATACCAAAGTCTGATCCAGCATTTAAATTCCCTGTGACAGCGGCTTTACCCATTTCTTTCTGGTCTCATTATACCACAGGGATATAAAAATAACATAGAAGAACTATGTTCTGTTTCTTTGCTGTATCTTGCAGTCAAAACCCTGCTAGGAAACAGTTCTAATCTAAACTTAGTAAAGAGCTGTCTATGTTTCAGATTGACCAAACATGTAAATATTCCCTGTAATGAAATGTAACAGCATGTTGCCTAATCCAGGGAGCAATCTTGAGATTTGCAATAATATCCAAATCCAACATTTTAGAATAATTCATGTTTTTTTTTGTGTGATATATGATCTATATGCAAGACTAATTGTGATTTTTTTCCCACATAGCCTCTTAAGAAAGATAGTCCCACCTCACCCAGAATTGTGTACAAACCAGTAGGTCATTTTGATTTTTTACAGCCCATTTCAAACCAAGCACATTTTTTTTTTAATATCAGGGCTTGAAGTCTATTTTGATCTAATGTAAGTAATTTAACTGATAATTTATAGTTCTTATCTGGGCAAATGCAGATAATCTAATTTGCCCTACGTTGGCCCTGATTAGTGCAGCAGGAATAGAATTATTTAGACCTAAAGTGCAGTATGTCTCAAAAGCATGTTAAGAGGAATTTCTATCATACCATAATTAACAGATCCCCAAATTTCAGAATGGTACAGTGCCTGTGCATAGTACTTATATTTATCACAGAGATCAATGGCTTGACAGAGTTGCCACCATACTTATAGTTAAAAGACTTAAGAGAATTTGCTGTTTGTTTTAACTTACGGAGAATGGTATCCATATGCTTGACCCATTTACCATCATGCATAAAAAGCAGGCCTAAATAAGTATAGGATGTTACTGTATTAAGTCTTTTATTCCCTAGTCTCCATGTTTGGTTAATTTATTTGAACACAATATCATAAATTGACTTTTATTCACATCAATACTCAAATTATGTCTACCAACATAATCATCTAAAATATCAAGTTTACTCTGTAACCCCTTTTGAGAAAGAGATAACAAAACAAGATCATTGGCATATGCCAATACTGAACACAATTTGTCCACATTCTCGGAAAGTCTGTCACCGACCTAAGATTTTTAGCAAATTATTTATATAAATGCAGAACAAAGTGGGGGCTAGGATGCATCCCTGCCTAACCCCTCGGTTACTAAAAAAAGTTGAAGAAAATTCTCCAGTTGCCTTATTCTAACCTGTGACCAGGTGTTATGATAAAGTTTGCTTATGATGGCAACTATTTCTTTAGAAATACCGCAGTCCCTCCTTATTTCGATAATGTACTTTGTGAAACAGAGTCGAAAGCAGAGCTGAAATCAATAAATGCCAGGTACACTCTCTGCTTATGTAGACTAACATCTTTTTCATAGACATGTGACAAAACAAAACAATTATTTACTCTGCCATATTTGGCTCAAACGCCGGCTTGAAATTCAAACAGACCACCCAATGCATTTATTTCTTTCAGTAATTTAGCTAGCACTATTTTAGAAAAAATCTTACAGCAATTACCCAATAAGTAAATTGGACAATACCTCTTAGGATCAGATCTATCTCCTTCTTTATATATTAAAATTATAATAGCCCCCTTCCAAGAAACAGGAAGTCTCAATTGCCTAACAGAACAATTAAAAAAATAGCATTAATATAAAAGCCCAAAACAAAGGAGAGTCCAGAAAAACTTCTGCTGGAATCTGATCTGGGCATGGAGCTTTATGCTTTTTCATGGAAATGATTGCTACATATACATCCTGCTGATTACAAAATGTAACATAAGGCAAAATAGTTCCTGATTCAGATAAATCTTCATCCTGTTTTGGATCAAAAAATATATCTGTATAGTACTTTTTCCAGGTATCCAAAGAGATGTATGTGTCTATTCCAGTTTTATATGTATTTGTTCCTTGAACCACTGTCTGCCAATAAGCACATTGGTCATTACAATCTATTGCCTTTAGCATTTTATCCCACTGAGAATGTTGAAATTCCAGCTGTTTTTCTTTTAATGGCTTTTTATATGTTGTTCTAGCTTGATTTAGAGATTTAAATTGTTCTTTTTTTTACTAACTCTAGCCCTTCTAATTTGTTGATTTAAATGTTTTTTGGCAAGACAGCATTCCCTATCAAACCAGTTATGGCTCCACTCTAGTCACTGTTTGATAACAACAGAAAGCAACTCTCTTATCTCCTTAAAACATAACTTCAGCTGATCAGCCCATTTAAATACATTCCAATTAACATACTCTTTATCTGGGAAAAAACCTATGTAATAAAGAACCTAACTCATAAGAGCTATGTTGGGTCAATTTGATTTTAACATTATTCCTGATTTCTAAATTATGAAAACCTAAAACCATAGGTTCATCAGCTAGATGTCTAAAGTGCAGTACTAAAGGGAAATGATCAATATCCGGCCTAGTGGGAATCAAACAAGTATCCCATATGTTCATGCTATCATTCCAAAAAACAAAATCAATCACAGAAGGACCCTGCTTGTTGCAATGGATAAAGATGCCTATAATATCACCCTTGAGTCTCCCATTTAAAGGCATTAAATTATAAGGGGTTACAATTTCATGGAGTTTAAACCCTCTAAGATTAGTCCTTTGATCTAATAAGCTTCTTGGGAATTTAAAAGCATTCCCAAAGTGCCAGTTCTGTATTTTGTTATCAGCAAAGCCATTGTAATTACCTATTCTGACATTAAAATCTCCGCATAACAAGATCTTCTCACATGCTGTCGTTGCCCAAGCCTTATGTATAACATCATCCAACTCCTCCGATATGCTATTTTAAAAAAAACTTTGAGTTACAGGGTGGTATATAAACATTAACTAAGCAAAATGCCAAAGATCCTAGCATAATAAGAAAAGCCTGTGAAAACGAATTAGAAGATATTGAATCTACTGTCAGAGATTCCATGATTTTAAGCCAAGTGACTAGACCTCCAGAAGGTCTGCACAATCTAGATTGCTTAAGGCCAGGAACATGGTAAGTCAGGTATCCATTCAGTGTGACATAATTTTGATGACTGATGGCATGTTTCTTGTAAACATACTATATGGGCTTGTTTCAGAAAGTTGACACGCTCACTATCTGCAAACTTTTTTGAAAGATCAGCTACATTCCAAGACATAAACATTACATTCTTATTGCCTTCTGCTTCTTCCTTCTTACTATCAGGAGAGAATATCTGTAGTCAATCATAATGGTCCCAAAACAGATCAAATCAATTTGAGACTGAGACATTGTAGACAGTTCTTTCAACCGCAGTATCCTGAAAAATCTTAGTATACTCAGGAACCACAGTGATTTCTGATTTGTTTCAGGGGGAATAACAGCATTGCCATCCACAGCCTGATTGAAGGCTACAATATGCAGCCCCATCCCATCCAATAACAAGACATTTTGCAAGATTTTATCAAACAGACTCATATATCTAACCTGAATGAATATTTTATCTGTTTCTGAGCCATTTCCCAATCTCTGGGCTGTTAAGGTATTTTGATTTACAGTATCTATATTCAAAAATTGTTCTAATAAATCCATAACAACCAGTCCAAGCTTCATATTAGTCTCATTTTCCATATAACACAGGCCAAAAAGAACTTTAATTTTGCTGCTTCCTTTTGGGTTCCTGATATGTTGAATTCAAAATGTTCATATCAATTATGTGTACACCTGCAAGGTCTAATAAAGAGGCCATGCCCCAAATCATATGTAGAACCTCTTCTCCTAATATAACAGCATCAACCTGGCCAGTGCCAGATCGTGCCCTATGTCTAAATACACTTGATAGTTTGAGAGCTGAGGCTGAAATTCTCAGTGCATGGGTAAGCAGATTATATATCACATTTCTTAGCTTGCCCTGATTTTCTTTTGGTATATTCTTTAAACCAAAAATACCAATAGTACTTGAAGTAGTCACTTTTGGCAATTGATTCAGTTGTTTCCTATTAATGAAGTCAACTGAGAACCCCTGGGCTTGCAGACTATTATTGTTGAGCCAAATATGGTTTTCAGTCCTGGGGCTAGCACAAAAAAGGAAAACACATCTCATACCATCACAGTCCTGATCACCCCAAACTTAGACTATATCACTATCCACAATATCAGTACTAGCAGCTGCCCTCAATAGGTGCACAATCTGTTTTTTGTTTTGTTCGTATGAAATTCCATTATTCCAGCAGTAGCCATGTATGCTCAAAAATATACAATCTTTTAAATCAACCAGCTCTTTTCCAGATATGGAATGCCTGTCCTGAGTTTACATTTTGCTTAACTCTATCAGTGTGTTTTAGATATTATCTATTTTATAGAGACCTTTAGAGTGCTCAACATTTAGCTCTTTTTGAATCTTTTCTAAATCTTGTCAAAACAGTCACTTGTTGGTTAATTGCTTGGATAGAGCACAATAGCACTTTTGTTATATCCTGTTTAATAGCATGTTCAGATACTTTACAGTTCTGCAATTTTTCTATTTCATGAACTTCTGCTAAATTAATGTTATTGCTTTCCATTATGTCATGAAGTGGAGCATGGACTGCAATATCATTTTCAATCTCAGCCATTATATTATTATCAATGTGTGCAACCTCTGTTTCTCTAATGTCCCTAACAGGAATTTGTTTTTTTGGTTTTAATTTTCTTGGCTCTTCTTGTCCTCCTTTTACCTTTACCTGTTAATTTAACAGGTGAGTAAGAATATGAATAATAGAAAAATCTGGCCTACCTAGAACATCCTCAGAAAGCACAATGGGTTGTACATATCAGAAAATGGAATACAAGGTGATCTAGTCAAAGGGACCAGTTTGTTCAATTTATTAAGTACATCATCTAGTCTGGCACCATTTATAGCAATATTATCTTTAGGGTTTCTAACTCATTGCAGACTCCTATTAGTTGGTCCAGTATCATAAGATGAGCAGCATAAGAATTTTGCATACATTTTTTTAAGGTCATCATCTAGACTACAAGGGAAGGAGGAGATTCATTCTTCAATATGTTTTCTGTTCTCAACCTTCCTGAACATACAGCAGCAGTGTGAGCTTTGGGGGATATTACTACTAATTTTGGTGTCTATCATTTTAGCCCATCAATAGCCTCTTGCATCCCTGCAGTAATATCATGTAAATCTGTGAACCAGTTAATACCAGTCTTCATAGTACTAGGAACTGGTTCTAAAGCCGGTTCCGGTGAAAATTCTAAGGAATATAATGAATCTGATACAGTATCATAATAAAGATCTTTTGAGGCTTCCCTAGCTGTTTGTTTAGACAAGGCACTCCCATCCACATTTGAATTACCACTAATCTCATTACTGTATTCCTTACTGTGTTCAGTTGAATAATGAAGAGACTCAGATCTCCATAAAGACTTTGGGTGTAGAAGAAAGCCTAGAGAAATCTTGCCTGAAGTCAAGATCACTCTCATAAACAATATTATCTTCTGTCATGGATACATCCAATATTGAATTTATTTTGCTCGCCACCCTCTGAGCAATAGCTGTTTCATTAATGGAAACAGTTTTAGTCACAAATGTATTACTCTTGGTTTGTTTTATGTTCAAAGTGAACTGTTTGGGACTGGCTTCAATAATTTTAGTTTTAAATGTCTTAGTTTTCCTTGCTTTATTAGCTTTTCCCTGCTTGTTATTAACAAGTTTATTCCCTTTCTTACCCTTTGCTGTAACACTGCTATGTTGTATGATATTATCCTCCCCACACGAAGGTCCTGATGTGGAATATATATTAAAGAGACTGAGTCATTCTTATGAACCTTTTTTCCTTTGTTGTTACTACTGCTGTCCTTGACAAGGCCATCCCCCCAAACCCATTAAGGTTTTTTTTTGCTGTTCAGTATTCACCATCACAGCTAATTGTTTTCTGGTAAGAACCACAGCAAATTATGACAATTTCCTGAAATGTGAGAAAAAATAACACAAAATGAGATTAAAAACACATGTAAATATCTATAAGTCTCTAACATCAAATCACTTGGTCCAGGGATTTTCAGAGATTTTCCAAAATTTCTCTGTACTGTTAGACTGTCTTCTGTGCACTATAAAATCCACAGTCAGCAAGTTAAAATCCCATTCCCCAATATTGCAGAGCCCTCAAAACCAGGGGCGGGGTGGAGTCTTATTCAGTTTCCTTGTAATAGTCAAGCAGGACACAATTTCTCCATCCACTTCCACCTCCACCAATTAAAATTGATAGGAGGCAGGCCAACAAACAGCAGGGCCTAAATAAAATAAATAATATATGTAGTTATTCAATCTTAAAAAGTTACACCTTTCAGAAAGCACACGAACAAGGAACTCTGACTACTCTAACTAATAGCAGAGCAGCTTAAAAAGAGTAAAACACAAAAAAACATAAAAACAAACACATTAATCTACTGTCCCTAAAGAGGGAGATACAAAAAAATACAAATAAATACCCCTTTAGAAGGAATTAGCACCTATTGTGCAGAGCACTTAACCACATTGAGCAAAATCAGTTAAAATACTAAAAAGCTTAATGTTAGCAGAGCAGCCAGACACTCTGGGCCAGATATTCAAAGCTTTGCCACTGGGTTTAGTTAACGCTGCCCGGCAGGCAAACTTACCCCGGAGAACAATGCAAGCTATATTCAAAAGGAATAGCTTGGGGCAAACAGCTTCTGAATATAGCATGGGAATGAGGCCATGCAAACTGGGCTGGGAGTGCAAGGCAAACATAGCCCTGGAATAAGACAGCACTGAATATTTATTTTTATTTATTTTTATTTTATTTATTTATTAGTGTAATCAGTTTACAACCTTTGAGCCAACAGCTCATTTACAAAGGTACCTCGTCAACAATGGTAGATAATACAGTTAAAATAGAAAGCAGAGTACATACAAAGAAGAGCATCAGTATAAACAGACACGCATTAATGGCACCTGGTTACAGCAAACATTGGTAGAGTAATACAGAGCAAAAATGGTATAATTGACAGCAGTAGCTGTGTAAGTAAGTTATAGGTAGCATAGGGAATGCAACGTGGTTCTACCCATCAGTAGTGATACAGTTGGTAGAGGAAAACAATTGAAGTAGTGAGGTTGTTAGGAATAAGGAGGGGATGGAGCAGCCCAGAGGGCATTGTCAGGGAGGATGGGGTGGGGTTGGGGCATCCTTTAGGCACAGGAGCAGCAGCGCTTGCTGAATAGCTCGCTTTTGAGGGCATTTTTGAAAGTGGAGATGGTGGGGGTATCAGTGACGTCCCGGGGAAGATTGTTGTACCATGCAGGGGCTCTATGGCAGAACGATCTCTGACCAAGTGAGGTCCTAGCACGAGGAACCAGGAAGGTGGCTTTGCAGGAGGTCCGGGTGCTGAAAAGGGGCTGTGCTGGAAGGAGGGAGGAAGTCAGCCTGGGGGAGAAAGTCCAAGTAAGGTTTTTTTTGAAATGATGCACGTTTGGTATAGTAGGCATTCATCGAGGTCAAGCATAGTTGCAAGGTCATAGAGTTGGCAGGTAGAGTGAGCTTAGGGGCCCTGTGATAAGCCCAAGCCTTATTTAGGAGGAGGTGAATTTGTTGAGGGCTATCCTGTTGGCAGCCCCATGACAGGCAGTCCATAGTCCACCAGGGAGAGTATGGAGGAAGTAACCGCGTCGGAGGGCATCAGGGGGAGACAGTTTTGTAACGGTGCAGGATACGAATGGATATTGGTTACAGAGGCGGAAAAGGCCGATGTGGGTATGGAAGGAGAGTGCTGAGGCAAATAAGATCCCTAAGTACTTATAGGATTGGACTTGTTCAAGTTGTAGTCCGAGCCGAAAGGATACGGAGAGGAGTTGGATGATTTATTTTGCGGGTGGGAAGAGCATGGTTTTCGATTTTTAAGATTTATGACCAATCTATGCTCTTTAAGCCAAGCCTCAAGCGCCGCCAAAGGTCCTGTAGGAAACCTGGAGGGATGTGGGGTTCACGGTCAGTGGCAAAGAGGACGGTGTCGCTCTGCACAGCAGTATTTTCCCAGGGCATGCACTGGGCAGGGGTGGGCAAAGGAGAAGAGAAGGGGCCCCAGGATGGAGCCCTGTGGAACCCCTGAGAGGATCAAACGTGGGTCAGAAAGAGTCCCACCAATTTTGACTCGGGAGCGGGCGGAAAGGTAGCTGGAGCACCAAGCCAGTGGTCCAGAGGCAAAACCAGTGTGACAGAGGGCTTCCAGTAGTAGGGGGTGGGAGACTGTGTCAAAGGCCTTTGATAGGTCAAGGAACACAGCCCCCGCCAGGGAGCCAGTATCCAAAGAGGAGTGAAGGAAGGAGGTGAATTCAATGAGAGCAGTGCTAGTACTGTGTCCTGCGCGGAAGCCATGCTGTTCAGGGCAGAGGATGTTGTATTTGGTCAGGTATTCAGTTATTTGTGCAGCAACTAGTTTTTTCAGTGCCTTGGAAAGGGGAGGGAGAATGGAGATCGGTCGATAGTTCCCAACTAAGACCTGTCACCCTTTTATGGATCGGAGGAACTGCTGCAGTTTTCCAGGAGGAGGGAATTGTCCCAGGCAGAGGGATTTGTTAAGAAGGCAGGTGAGTGGGGTGAGGACTTGATCCAGGACCAACAGGAGAATTTTGTGGTCCAGGGAGACACCACTGGGACTGTTGCCTTTTATAGCACGAGTCAGGTGCAGTCTGGCTTCCTGGGTAGTAACCCTATGAAGGTGGAAGCAAGGGTGATGGAGGGCAGGGGTAAGATGGGGGGGTGGCTGATCAAAGAAGTTACTGGGGAGGATTGGGCTAAGGTCTGTAAAGGTGGTGTTGAGTAGGTTTGCAATGTTGGTGGGGTCTGTGAATATAGCAACCAGGAGGTGCAAACCACAACAACAACACAGGGCACAGTGACGTGAGGGCAGGTAGAGATGAACGATGTGGCCAGTGTGTGTGCCAGCATATGCATGGACCCAGTACAGCATCAGGCAGCAGCAGATGTGAAAGAACAATGATCAAAACTGTATAATAGTCCACGAAACATTAGCACCGCGCTAACACGTTAGCGTGGCTTTACCGTGGAGCTAAGCTGTTTTCCCAGTGCAAACACATTTGCCCAGCACTAAGATTTGCCATATTCAAAAGTTACACGCAAATGAGCCTACTTAGGTAGTCTCTGGGCAAACAGCAAGATTAACATCTCATTATTTCTTGATTTGCATGCAGTTTGCCCTGCATTACTGCAGGGTCCCACAGCTCCACCGGCAGGTCAGTCTGGAAGTAAAGGGTCTGGCCAGGTCTGGCCATAGCTCCACCTGTAGGTCAGTTTGACATTGCATGATGGTTGCTGCAGGCTACATGTATGCAGTACAGCATAGCACTGTGTGCCCCAAGGGAGAACACAGCAAAGGCACAGGCAGTGGTGGTGGTACTGCATGCAACCATCACACTGTAGGCCATGCTACAGTGCACAGCAGACACTACAGTAGCAAGGGGGCCAGTAGTGTGAGGGACACAGCAATGCCTATGGTATGGAGGGCAGTGATGACCACTGCACTGTACACAATGACAGGCCCAGCTTGCAGGTGATTACTGACAGTGGACAGTACTGTGTTGCCATTGTGTGCACCACAGATACTGCACCTGTGGAATGGGATGCTTACAGTGACATATACATGGCTGGCTGTGTGTGCTGTGGTATCTCTACAGTTGTGTGGTATGTGACTGGGGGGGGCATGTAAGTTCCAACAAGCACACAGGTGGTGGGGTATTCCCACTACTGGCCCATGTGCAGTGCATGATGTGTCCCAGCCTTGTGGCCACACCTGGGCTGTGGTGAAGTCTGGCCATCCATACACCCTCCCCTCAATGGCCACCATGCCCACAGTGCTGCATGTGTGTGCTGGCATCTGTTGTTCACCACAGACATATGGTCTGCAGGTGTGTGCTATATGGCCACACTACCATGATGTCCCCTGTGGGTCAGATCACCCCTTAATGCCTGTACTTGTCTGGAACTGGTGGCTGCTGCTGGCATCATGGTGGTGCCATCAGTGAGTAGCATGTGTCCTCTATGTCTGGCATTTTCTAAGTGTCATACTCTTATGTTAGGGTTGCTCAAGCCACGTAAATCCCACATAAACACCGTGCAATGCACCAAAGATGTGCAAAACTTAAGACCAGATTTTCCTGGGCAGTAATATGTACCATGCTAAGGGTTGTGCTAAGTCATGCTAAACACCTTAACATGGTGCTAGTCACTGAATATCTCATAGCACCTGTATTCATGTTCGCTAGTCCCTTACATATAATTATGGTTTGCCCGGTGCTAATGCTATTTGCTCTCGCTAGTTGGCCTTTTGAATATGACAGCCCTGTGCTAATCTCACACTAATCCCATGCAAACTGTTTGCAAACCGTGCAAAGCTTTGCATATCTAGCTCCCTATTTCTTACTAACATATACTTGTATTTGCCTTTGCACTTACTTCACATGGTCTATATCACCACACATACATTTTTAAAATAGCAGCTACTCGATGGTCTGCACTTCCACACATGCTGCCCAAACTGCAATACACTGTGACAGTTGCAAAACAAAGCAAATGTAGGAGAGAATTGTGTAATACTCCTTCAGCGCCAACTGCACCTTCTCTCTTGGGTTCAGAAAATGGTGGAGCTGACTTCCAGACGCCAGGCATGTGCTTTAAGCACCAACCCCACGTGACTCCTCCAACCAATCGCTACAGTCAGCATGAGTTTTAAAAATATACAAACTTTTTAAAATGTTAAGGAGATTAGGAAAAAAGAACAAAGAACATTAAGCTACCCAAAAATTAAATAATGGCATGAATTGTGCAAAGTTTTGTAATCACACAAGCACAATCTTATAGCACAATCGTGTGACTTAGGGCATAGCAAGAAACTCCTAATCAGTAAAAAACACAGAAGTAATCATACACAAATCATACATGAATCCAGTAGCAAAGTAAAAGTAACAGTAATAACCATATCAAAAGCACAGAAGGGCAGAAAAGGTATAGTTCTCTTTTTCTTTTCCAGCTTCCATATAGAATCAAAGTAAGCGCAAGGCCAGAATATGCTTTTCAGTGTTTTTCTACTCTTCTTTTAGATCAGGCACTGTTCTTATCTGTTCGTATCTCTCTCATTTCTCTCCTGTCTCTCTTCCACGTGCTCTGCAAACCCTCTTTTACTGCTCACAGCTATGATTTCTGGCTGTCTGGCAAGCCTCAGGCTCAGACCTATCCGAAGGGCCCTTCTTGTTCCTCCAATCTGTCTGCCACCACCCGGGATCCTCCTGGGGAAACAAAAGAATGCCTGAGAAAGCTTGCCTAGCTGACACCCACACAAGATAAACTGGTAAGCTCTGTATGTCTTGACATAGATGGCATATCTTTACAAAGTATAGTATACAACTTCAAACAGAGCCTGCTGGCTGCACAGCGTGGTAGTGTGCGGTGAGTAATCAGCAAACATCCTCGGCCGGGGTGAGGAGTTCAGGCAGGCGGTCTAGTGGCATTAGATTGATCTTGAAAACATATCTCAGACAGGATACTCTAAATGGTTTGTGGAACATTCACCCATCTTTAAATATAAACAATATTTGGACACATTACAAGATCCACCTCTTTGTAGAATATTTATGAGAGCAAAATTGGAGCTGTTGGACAGAAATCTGTTAAGGGCAAGATACAGTAATCACACTACTGAAGCTATTGTCTGTGTAACGAAGGGGGAATTGAAAATCTGAAACACATGATATGAGATTGTACTTGGTACAGTAATTTAAGAAAAAAAACTGGTTAAAACCTTTCCTGAATAGAGATGGTCAGTGTGATAAAAATGAGTTAACCAAAATATTAATGACAACAGAAGACAAATGGACTATTAAAAGAATGGCTATGTTTTTTTAATCATGATAAGCAAGATTAGGAGACATGAAATAAAGCAATTGAAAGATCTCTCTTGAATAATCCATGTGATTATAACCAAATAGAATTCATAAATTATACAAATTTTATACAGCTCATAATATTATTATCATCAGTAATATTTGTAAGAAGACAATGATTGCACTAACTTATGCTTATGCATATTTTCTGTCTTTTAGAAACTCTAGAATTTTTTTTTATACTATGAGGATCCAAACTGTGTTTCTTGTTTTGATTGTACTGTACTGTATTGTATTTTATATTTATATACAGTATGTATTTGAATTTTATCTTCTGTTTTTGTAATTGCTATTATGGCTCAACAATAAACGTATTGACTTGGACTTGGACAACATGGTGGGTGCCCAGTCTCCAGTGCCAGCTAGTCCAACCCTGACATAGCAGTCTGGAACACTGTGGTAGCCACCCCTGGTGCCCCCAAGTGTGAAGCTGACAATGAGATGCCCAATCCCCAGTGTCAAAGATGCTATACTGTACCTAAAAAAAGAAAACTATCCCACAATGTCTTTTTCATTTCTTTTTAGATTCAACCCTGAAATAAAGAAAATGGTCCATCTTTGTCTCCTGTCATTCCCACCTCCCACTCCAACCCTCCCATATGGCAACCACTACCCCCCCCGCCTTATGCTTAACTAGTGGAGGTACAGCACCTAATACTTTCTGGAGCTGAGACATGTCTTCACTTTTCCACGCTGGATCAGGAAATGAGGAAAGCAGGTAAGTGCCATAAAATGCATTTCAATGCATTTTGAATTGTTATTCATAATTCTGTATTTTTTTAATATTTGTAACCTAATTTTCAACCTGGCCTTTTAGGACCCCACCTCATGAACAAGGGCGGTGGGATTTTTCAAATCTGATTGTGCAGTCATGCCACAATATCACTTTTTAGTCAGGATTTGAAAATGCTCTCCTATTGAGTTCATGAGGTAGAGTCATAAGAAGGCTGTGTTGAAAATCTGGGGTCAAAATATGAAGCAAAAATCAAAGTTAAAAGTGTATATTAAAACTTTTCAATGCATGCTCATAACTTGAGTCATTTCCAATATTTTTTTCCCAAATTATCTACAGTCATTTTTGTTCACACCACCTCATGTACATGACAGCTGCCATTTTTAAAAATATACTGTCTGAAATGTATTTTCACACTTGTGGTGCAAAATGCCGCTTAGGCTGGGATTTGCAAATTGTCGCTTACATGGTTCATGAGGTGGGTTCATTAGAAGATTATGTTAAAAATTTGGGGTCAAAATATTAAAAAAGCAACAAAGTTATATGAAGGTACAGTATGTAGAAATTTTTCTAGGCACACTCACAAATGTGATGATTTTCAATATTAAGACCCCAAATTTTGAACTTTGCCATTTTTTCACACCACCTTGTGTACCTGACTTCTGTCATTTTTCAGATACTAGTCAAAATGTGATTTCACGCTTGTGGCATGGAATTATGTTTTGTCCAGTATTTTATAAATGACACCTGTCATGTTCAGAAGAAGGGGCCATAAAAAGAAACTGATGAAATTTGGGAGTTAAAATGTCACACACAAAAAAAAATCCATGAAGTAATGTTTGCAGGGCTGTCCATCGATCCAGTGGGAACCACACTGCCTTCCTATGAGAGTGACCTGGGTTCAGGTGCCATCTCAGTGTGTCAGCTGAATGGACCAAGGCTGAGGGGAAGGTGCTGTGGAGTGTGGCACCAGCCCCAGCCTGGGAATGGACACAGCAGCCTTCTGGTGCACATATGACAAGGTGTTAACATGTGTATTGAGGCCTGAAGGGCTATTCACTGCATCAGGACTATTTACAGTATTCTATTTATTCCCTTTCATGATCTGCACAAACGAAGGTATGATTTTACTATCAGAAAAAGAAGTGACATTAACTGCAAAAAACTACATTAAGGCAGACATTAGGGTTGAAGAATGCAAAGTGCACAAAGTAGGGTAATGAAAGGGTTTTGGGTCTCTGGAGTTAGGGTGAATCAGAAGTTGGGTCTTTGTTAGGGTTGTTAACCCTAATGCCTACCCATCCCCTATGTAAACAAGACCATAGATCAGAGGCAGTATAGCACAGTGGGTTAAGGCTCTGAGCTGCAGCTCTGGAGACCTGAGTTTGAATCCCACAGCCACCTAGTTGCATACTAGGTAATCCTGAGCAAGTCACTTAATTTCCATGTGCTTCCAGGTTGCATCTGGAAACAAGCTTTGGTTTAGTGTGCTACTCCTGGTTAAGCAATTTTCCCTTCCCTTCCATCCCTTCATACATGATCCCTTTTCTTCATGCAGGGCCTGCATGAAGAAAGGTATAACAGATTCTGTTGGCAACATGTGGCGAGCCATACTTCTCTACTTTTGCAGAGTGTTTCGCTATGAAGCACTGGCTTGGAGGTGTACATTGTACCTCAGAAATGAGGCTTGGGCAGGGGGGGAAGACCCCACCACTGATTCTCCAATAATCAGAAGACCCAAACTCTAATGTTTGTCATATCCCTCTTTCTTTCTTTCTTTCTTTCTTTCTTTCTTTCTTTCTTTCTTTCTTTCTTTCTTTTTCTTTCTTTCTTTCTTTCTTTCTTTCTTTCCATCAATCTATCTAGATATATGTAGATATAGTTAGACAGCTGTCTAGATAGCTGGATAGATGAATGGATAGATAGATAGATAGATAGATAGATAGATAGATAGATAGATAGATAGATAGATAGATAGATAGATAGATAGATATTCTTTGCAAAAAACTTTGTTAGTGCACCAGTTAAAATT
Organism: Neoceratodus forsteri; assembly: GCA_016271365.2. NCBI lineage: Eukaryota > Metazoa > Chordata > Ceratodontiformes > Ceratodontidae > Neoceratodus > Neoceratodus forsteri. Next base: position 63,864,733 of record CM057457.1, on the reverse strand, counting down.
CAATTAAACTGTCAAAAGTAAGGAAATGTGCTGTTAGGGTTCCTAACCCCCATCCTGTGGACAGCAAAAGGAAAAACCATTATGGTTTCACCTCCCCTGAGTCTTTGCAAATTAGGCTTGGGTTGTTTCTTGGGGTTGTCAACCCAAACGCTCACCCCATTACATCAGTAAAGAAGCTGAGATCTCTTGGGGATCTGCATGAACATCTTAATTTGCCCATGGAACATATCCATTTGCCTATGGAAACACCTATATGGGGCCTGTGCTTCCATTTCTCCATAGCTGTATACATCCATTTTGGTGTGGAAGAGCAGGGCCCTCCATTTTTCCCAAAAGTAATTTGCATGGTTGTATTGCTTGTGAAACTTCAAATGTTATCCTATGGGAATTTAGATTTTTTAATTTTAATTTTTTTTTAATATGGTCACTAGTTTTTGGGGGGAGAGTATTATGTGTTATTCTTGTAGTAATCATTAAGAACTTTATTTTAATATATTCCCTCCTCAAATTTGTCACTCCACCTCCTCCTACTCCATCAATTCTGCACTACTCAACTACCACTCACACAACTCTTCCTGCTACATCCTACCATACATTTCTTCCATTTCCCTTCCTATGCAACTCCTAAATTTTCCTTTCCCTTCCTCTAGACCTCCTCCCAATTCTTCCCCCACCATCTAGCCCATATGTCCTTGCCAATCTCTCACTACTTCCCACTCCCCCTACCCTCAATGAACTCCACCAGATCATCACTTCAAAACTACCTCTCTCCCAACTGTTATTACTACAACACACCCAAATGTCACTTCTTTTCCCTTCCCCCAGAACTCCCTAGAACCTCCTCCTCCCCTTCCTACTCTTATTCTGCCTTCTAAACCTCCCTTCTTCCCACTCCCATACCCTTAATAAGTCATGAGCCCTTCCTCTAACCCACATCTCTCTCATCACATCCTAGTCCTCTCAGTCTCCTTGCAGGGTTCACAGAATCCTGAAGGGGTACACCAGGTACCAAGGTTTCTCCCACCATGCCTCCCTTCCCCCATTCCTCTCTATGCACTCATTCCATCTTCCTCATCCCCCTCACTCCCTTCCCCTCTGTTTTCCATGTCTTTGCTACCCTCCCTTACCTCTGTTTGCTCCTATGCCCTTACTCTTAAATTAAACTTATTAAACCGCATAGTCTTCCCCATTCTTTGTTAATCCCTACTCTAGCAATGCACCTAAATGTAACAAACACTGGAATGTGCATTTGTATTTAATATCAGTTGTGACAATCTCTGTACATTCACATGTCTTGCAAATGTTTGTAATGTGGTCCTATGCAACTTGAATGTTTGTATTTAGCGAGAGCATGAAAATTCCTGCTCCATCCCTTCTCCTTAATGTAACAAGCACTGTATTGATCATATGTCTGTATTTTAATGTAGAAATTTCTGTACATTCACGCGTCCTTGCAAAATGTCGCAAAGTTGACTTATGTAACTTGTATTGTTGTAGTTGGTGAGTGTATACATGTATGTATTATTTTACTCCCCCCATTATCCCCCTGCCCCCAGGTCACACAAGGAGACAGGCAACTTATTGCTCATTGTGCCTTCCTGGTGAAACATTTTAATAAATAAAGAAATAAAAACGATTGTTCTTTAAGTGCACTTATTGAGGGAGTTATGACTTGTTGAATTTAAAATGTTGAAAATAACCTGTGTCCAGATTCTTTTTTCGTATGAAGGGATCCTTTTTTTTTTTTGAGGTTGCATCATTCATACGAAAAAGGGTACCAACATGCCACTGCAATAACAGTGCAGCAAGAACAGTGCTGTGTAAAGTGCAAATCCATTTAGAGTGACTTGAGTATAACAGTGATAGCGACTTACCGCTACCCCTGTTGCTGACAGTGGAGTGGAGAGAAAGGGTTGAAGAAGACTCAGGTGCTGTACTTGGTCAAGTCGCTCCTGTGGGGGAGTGGCTAGGGCACAAGTACTTGGAGCAGTGGAGACCTGGGGAGCTTGATTTGGTTCCTCTTCTCCCGATATATAATTTTTTATGGCTCACAAAGTTTCCCCCTTCCTGAGTTTTTCTATATCCCTGAGGTCCAAACCCCCTTGGATTTGATTGTAATAATTCTAGGGAGTGTGTCATGTTGGGGTGCTGGGGTGGTACCTCCTGTAAAAAAAAAAGTGCATATATTTTCCCATTAATTCCTATGGTGTCAGGCATTTTGTAGCGGTCGGTGTTTTAACTGACTTTATTTGTGCACACAGCATTTTGCTTGTGACATTGTTTGTCCCACTGTTTTTGTTTGCAGGGTTTTGACCCTGTGCCTGAAAAAGGATCCCTTCATAGAAAAGAAGAATCTGTAAAAAAAAAAAAAATAATAACTAAGTCAAAATTCTTTTTTCGCATAAAGGTATCCTTTTCCGTGAGGTTGTGTCATTCATACAAAAAATGACCCCTTCATATGAAAAATAATTCAGACTTTTTCTGATTCTTTTTTCATAAAAAGGGATAATTTTTTGTGAGGTTGCATCATATTTATGAAACAGGATGCCTGCATACAAAAATATTTCTGAAAAAAAAGTCAAAATTATTTTTTTTGTTTGAAGAGATCTTTTTTTTTATGGCCCAATTCCTTGTTTGTATGGCCAAACAAAAAAAGAAATTTAAGTCACAAAAAAAGATTTAAAAATGTATAAAACACATATTTCTGGGTCATTTTTCCAAAACGTAACCCCAGAATCCACCTAATGGAGACTTAGCAAGATTCATGTGTTGTGTCTGTGGGATCTCATTTTTTATGGGTTTTAAAAAAAATTGAAAAAGCTAGAAACAAGATGACGGCCATATGAAAGCAGAATTTTTTTCTCACAAAAAAAGATTATCCCCATCTGAAATTTTTTTTTTGTATGGACCAAATTCTTTTCTCGTTCCAAGCAACTATCCAAAACACTGTACTGAGCAGTCAGAACTGAAATTTCTAATTCTTATATCTTTGGAACAGATTAATATTTTTTCACCAAACCCAGGAAAAGGCCCACAGTTGCCCAAACCCTTTCTACTCTGAAAATTTCGCAACAAAATTCCAAACTGCCTGGGTGCTAGGCAATGACCAAAAACAGCAAAAAGCCCTGATTTTTTCACTTTTGTTGCTATTCAGATCTCGGAATCTGCACATCTGACCAGAATGAAACTTGGCATGTGAAGAGATCATTCCCCTAAGACCATACATGCACAGTTTAATGGAAATCCATAGAAGAGTCGCAAAGCTATTAAAGTGAAAAGTGTGGAGTTTAACATAGAAATGCCTACTCAACCTTAACTACTGTATAGTGGTGCTACCACACTGCTATATTATATTGTACATACAGTGGAGCCTAAAAGAGTGCAATGCACTCCTGCAGCAATCTGTAGCAGACTTACTACAGTATATACATACATACACAATTTTCCTTGTATAGTGCAGTTGTTTAAGGCTCTGAGCTGCAAATCTGGTGACATCCAGCAGACCAGACCTGGGTTTGAATCCCACAGCTTCCACTTGCATACTGTGTGACCCTGAACAAGTCACTTAACTTCCCTGTGCTCCCAGGTCGCACCATTAAAAAAGTTTTCAGCTTAGTGTGCTACTCCTGGTTAAACAACTAAATAAAAAAAAAAGTCTTGCCTTAGAATCTATTACAGCGGACTTAGTATATACACACATAATTAATTTTCTTTGTAAGTCTGGCCCTATAATCCCATGAATTGGCAGTCCACATCCCTGTGGTGTGTGGATACCCATACTTTGTCCTGTTCCCTTCTGTTACCGTTGTCAGAAAGGGTACTTAGGTAAAACTGAGATAGATGAAGCTAAAAGCTATGTATATTTGGGCATTGTTTTTAGTGCAAATTGCAAGTGGAATGACCATCTAGGTTCCACAAAAGTGAAATTAGCTAAAACAGCAAGAGGATTGGAGAAATTTAGTAATAGCTATGGAGGAAAAACAGTGGAACCTCTTCTGCACATTATTAAAATAAAGTATAACACACAGGCATCATATGGGGCTGAGGTATGGACTAGTATAAAGTCAGAGACACTGTCTATTCCAACTCAAAAGGTACAGAGAAGAACTTTGGGATTTGGGCACGCATGCCCAGCAGCATATTTGAGAACTGAATTAGGCATCACTGAGTTAAATGTGCTGATAGATATCAGGAAAATATTATATTGGATAAGACTAAAGATGTTACTAAAAACAACACCTTGGCATATCTTTGTCTGGAAGAAAAACAATTTTGGTACCAACTTGGATAAGGAGACCTTTTTATTACAATTTACTGTTGTCTCTGTTAAGCAGGTACAAACTTACATTTCTGAAAAGATACATAGATACAAACATTACAAATAGTTCCAAACACAAACAATTAATAACAAAAAGAATTACAAATATCTGGAATCAGGAAGATGTGGATAAGATAAGGAACTCAGCTTACTCAAGGTGGGCCACTTGTACCTATTATGTCTTTGGATTTAAGCCATATTTGGCTATACTTAATGATTGGGAAATTCGAAAAAATGTTTATCTTACATAAATTCAAATGCTTTCCAAGTAGTGTGTTGCAAGCAAGGCACCTGAAACTTTTTGAAGACATGGAAGTCTTTCCTGCTCAGTTATTGAAAAGAGAAGAACTAACACATGTACTTTAGAAGTGTACGTGGTATACTCAGGAAATAGTTTACTGGTTGGAGAAGTTTATGAATGAAATGTATAAAACAACTGTGGAAACATTAACCATCATTTTAACGAATACTGGAGACCAATGGACTATACTTAGTCTATCAAATTACTTCCGGACAATCTATAAGATTAAAAAGAAACTTATTGCAATAGCCAAATAGGTAATAGAGGATGTATTGTAGTAGTGCAATATTATCTGGTATTGTTTTTGAGATGTTATGTATTTATACAAGATGTTTCTGTATGAGATTGTGTAAGTATGCTTTTAAGATTTTGTAAAAGCCCTTTAAGCTAAATGATAAACTGACTGATGATGATGTTGTCAGAAATGTTACCTAACGTTTCCCTTGAATACTAATCTGTGACACATGCCAAACTGCTTCCAGCCGTAGTATCATGACAGGGGTCACTGTGTCTTGTGACCAAGAGGTGAGGGCACCGAAGAGTCAACTATGCAGCCACTAGCATACTGAAATAGTGCCAGTTGCTGGGGCTGTCATGTAGCATAGGCTCCGGTGCATTGTGCCAAGCCATGGCCTGTGCCCTAGGCCCATGGCACTACTTCTGAAGCTGTCCTCCACTCTCCTCACCTCATACATTGATTAGTAGTTTATGGTCATGCCAATATAGTTTTACAAATGAGCATCTGATGCCCTGGAGGCTACCAGGTTTACAAATCTTAAATAAATATGTACCATATAGATTCCATTCCTTGCTGGTCTTCCCTTGTGGTCCTGTGGCACTGGAATTCTGTGAATTGTCTATCTACATCCCTGGCAACCATGGGATCATCCCTTCCCTTGTCATTGGGATTTTGCTGACATCAACCACACCAACTCCTTCTTGACTTCAAATAGCCTTTTATTTTCTGAGCAGAAGTTCACAAATATTTACATACATATCTAACATAAACATATGCCATAGAATCCACATCACACATTTTTCAAACATATTTACATGATCTTTGGGGGAATTATCCCTTTATTTTCAATCTTGTACATGACATTCATTTTTTATTGCACGGCTGTTGCTTGGTCTTCTTTTTGGCTTGGGTGTATATCCCAACACCTATCCATTTTATCTGGTTCTCTCCCTAGGGGTTGGTGTCCCACCTGGTTCCCCAGCCCTGCCCCCTGGGGTGACCATCCTATGAGGGCCCCTCTGCCCATCTGAGAGTTGACCTGGTCCAGGCCCCATTTTTCACCCCATCCTTCCACTGCTATGCCCTAGCTCCCTTTTTATCCCCTGTTTTTTTCTTCCCCTCACTTAGCAGCCATTATCCTTGCAGTAAATTGCTCTGTTGCCCTCAATCAGCAACCCATGACATCTGCTTCCCGTTCTGCTCACTGGCCTGAAAACTGGGTGGCTGGGTGGGTGGGATTTCATAAATAAACAACAGAAAAGAGAGGATCTGATGTTCTCTGCAGCCCCTTATCTAGCCCTATTTAGCCCCTTCCCTTCTTGGTACCTGTCCAATCATTCTCCCTTGGTTTACCTGCCACTCACCTTGACTAACTCCTCCCCTTCTTACCTCATCTCCCCCTTACTCCCCCCTTTGCCTTAGCTCTTCCCCCTTCCCCTTACCTTCTCATTTTCCCCTCCCTCAAGCTTCTTTTCTTTCAGGGCACCCCTGACAATCCAGGTTGCCACTTCGGAGGCAATCTCCATTGTGATTTGGATTTCCCTGAAAGCACACATACCAAGTCCTTCTTGGGTTCAAATGGCCTTTTTTCAGAGCAGAACTTCACAAATATTTACATACATATCTAACATAAACATATGCCACAGAATCCACATCATACATTTTCCAAACTTATTTACATGATTTTTTGGGGGGTCATCCCTTTATTTTTCTACTGCATGGCTGTTGCCTGGTCTCCTTTTTAGCTCAGGCATATATCCCGACACCTATCCTTTTATCTGGTTCTATCTCTGGCCCTGCCCCCTGGGGTGACCACCCCATGAGGCCCCCCTTGCCCGTCTGGGCAAGACCGGGAAATGGGAAAAAGACCGAGGTAGAAAGGTCAGTGGGGGATGCTGCAACAGAAAGTAAAGCCATCAAAAAATGGAGAGCAATGAGTACCAATGCCCGTAGTCTGAGTAACAAGCTTCCTGAATTAGTGGCCTTGATGGAGGAGGAACATCTGGATATCGTGGCAGTCACAGAAACATGGTACACACAAAACCATGACTGGGATGTAAACATACCAGGATACACTATCTACAGGAGGGACAGGGAGGGTAAAGAGGAGGAGGAGTAGCTCTTACATAAGGGAAGGAATCAAAGCAACAGAACAAGCGGGTAAACAGGGAGGAGAAGAAGCACTGTGGGTAAATTTGGAGACCGCAATGGCACCACAATCCGCACAGGGGTTGTATACAGACCCCCTTCTCAGGGGGAGGAAATGGACAAGGAAATGATAGAAAGTATACTTAGTATGGCAGAAAAAGGGCAGATATTGCTGATGGGTGATCTGAATATGCCAGATGTTAACTGGAGTGCAGTTGCAGCAGCCACTTCTAAGAGTGGGGTTATTCTAGATGCCCTACAAGGGCATGCCTTAGACAACTAGTATTGGAGCCCACTCGAGAGGGAACAATCTTAGACCTGGTTCTCTCAAATGGAGATGAGGAGAGGATCACAGATGTAGAAGTGGGTAGCCATCTGGGAACTAGCGACCATCGAACAGTATGGTTCACAATAAACACAGCAATAGAGTCAAGCCATACAAAGACAAAGGTACTGGATTTTAGGAGGCTGACTTTGTCAAAATGGGTGAGTGCCTAAGGAATGCACTAGCAAATGGGCAGGAAGGAGGGGTAGAAGAACAATGGGGAATAATAAAAACTGCCATCACAGAGGTAACAAGCCTTTGTGTAAAGCAAATAAACAAAACGAAACGAGGTAAGAAACCACTATGGTTCTCAAAGGAAGTGGCAGTGAAGGTTCAAGAGAAAAAGAAAGCATTCAGGAAGTACAAGGAATCACAGAAGGAGCAGGACAGAGAACTGTATCAGTTAAAGCAAAAGGAAGCCGGGAAGGCAGTCAGAACAATAAAGGCCCAAACCGAGGAAAAGATAGCCAACTCAGTTAAGAAGGGGGATAAAACCTTTTATAGTTACATCAGGGAGCGAAGTAAGACCAAGGGAGGGATAGTGAGGCTTAGTAAAGGGAGGAGGGTGGGCAGAGGTGACTGTGAAAAGGCAGAGATACTAAACAAATACTTTTGCTCAGTATTTACAAAGGAAGAGGGGAAGTACCTAAAACAAAACAGTAGAAACACTCTGGATACAGAAGTTGATACCAGCCCATTTACAGAAGAAAGGGTTCTGAAAGAACTCTTAAAACTGAAGGTGGACAAGCAATGGGGCCTGATGGGATTCATCCCAGAATTCTAAAAGAACTAAGGGTAGAACTAGTGACACCACTGACTACCCTCTTTAACAAATCATGGGAGGATGGGTGGTACCCGAGGACTGGAGGAGGGCAGATGTAATTCCCTTCACAAAGTGGGAGCAAGGCAGAAGCAGGAACTACAGACCTGTTAGTTTAACCTCAGTGGTAGGGAAAATGATGGAATCACTTTGAAGGAAAGAATTGTTGAGTATCTAGAGGCCAGAGGGGCACAGGACCCAAGGCAGCATGGATTCACAGTGGGAAGGTCATGCCAGACAAATCTGATAGATTTCTTTGACTGGGTGACCAAAGTAGTTGATCAGGGAGGGGCTGTGGACATGGCCTACCTAGACTTTAGCAAGGCATTTGACACAGTCCCACACAAAAGATTAATATACAAGTTAGCCAGCCTGGGAGTGGGTCCCAAGATGACAGCCTGGGTAAAGAATTGGCTGGAGAATAGGACACAGAGAGTAATAGTAAATGGAGTCCACTCTGAAAAAAGGGGGTTAGTAGTGGGGTACCGCAGGGTTCAGTATTAGGACTGGTCCTCTTCAATGTCTTTATAAGCGACATTGCAGAGGGACTGGAAGGAAAAGTATGTCTCTTTGCAGATGACACAAAGATCTGCAACAGAGTTGATGCACAAGGTGGAGTGGAAAGGATGAGAAGGGACTTGGCAAGGTTAGAGGAATGGTCAAATGTATGGCAGCTTAGATTCAATGCTAAGAAGTGCAAGGTAATGCACCTGGGAAACAAAAACCCAGGGGAAGAGTACACAATGGGGGGTGAGATACTAACAACAACAAAAATGGAAAGGGACCTGGGGGTAGTCATATCAGATGACCTAAAGGTGGGAAAGCAATGTGAGAGGGCAGCAAGGAGGGCTGGGTGGATACTTGGATGCATAGGAAGAGGCATCACCAGTAGAAAACAGGAAGTTATTATTCCTCTGTACAGACAGCTAGTGAGACCCCATCTGGAGTACTGCATGCAGTTCTGGAGACCCAATCTCCACAAAGACATAGACAGGATGGAAGCTGTCCAGAGGAGGGCAACTAAAATGGTGCAAGGTCTGCACCGGAAGACATATGAAGAGAGACTTAAGGAGCTTGATATGTATAGCCTCGAGGAAAGGAGGGAGAGGGGAGACATGATAGAAACTTTCAAGTACCTCAAGTGAATCAACAACATCCAAGAGGGTTGCATCTTTCAAAAAAAGAGGTGTGCAAGAACAAGGGGGCACAATTTGAAGATAGAAGGGGGGCAGCTCAGAGGTAATTTAAGGAAGTATTTTTTCACAGAGAGGGTTGTGGATGTATGGAACGGCCTTCCAGAGGAGGTTGTGGAGTCAAAAACAGTGGTGGAATTCAAGCATGCATGGGACAGTCATAAGGCAATTCTAGGGGGTTGGGGTAGGAAGAAGTAGGCTGCTGGTTAACTAGGACCTGCAGCTTATCCATCAGGTAGGGAAATGGGCAGACTGGGTGGGCCAAGCGGTCCTTATCTGCCATCAAATTCTATGTTTCTATGTTTCTATGGGTGCTGACACAATCCATGCCCCATTTTTCACCACTAGCCCATATCCAGCCTTTGCGAAGGACAATGGGCTGCCCCATTGAAAAACACCCCTCCCTTGATTTACTATTGCTTGACATACCCCGTGCCTCGATGGTCTCCCTGATTTCCCAATTGAATGAAGCATTACCTACTTCCATCAAATGAACCCCATCCTGCCTATAAAACCCCACCTAATCATGTCTTATAGTGCTGTGATTTATGTATACACCCTCATTTTCTGGAACCCAGGCTGCCGTCTTCCTGTTGACCCACTTGCGAGCCTTCTCCACTGCTTTTATTTCCCTTGCCTGGTGCCATACCCTTCTTGGTATAATTTCTGACCAACCTATGGTCATGTGTGGCCACCAGGTCTTTACCACCTCCAGGTCAACCCTTATCTCATGAGCTAGGATGTCCCAGGGCTTGTCATCCAAATCATTCCCCCCAGCATGGACCACTAACAAATCTGGTTTTGGCCACATCCGATGCATCTTGTCCATCACTGGCAGCGTTTGGGCCCATCATAGTCCCCACACCTCTTTCCAAAAGATTCTTGCTTGCACCGGATCTTGCCTCAATTTTCTCCCCCGGGGTTGCTGTCACCCACCTTTCGACTCAATGTACTAACGAGTGTCAAATTATCCTCACCAACAGCCTGCTTTTCCCATCTGAAAACAAGTCAGCAGGCTATTTCGTAATATATCTTCTGTAGCAGTTCTACCGCGACCTTCTTGACCCCATAATGTCTTGGGGGCTCTGCCCTTGCTCTGCTAACTCAGATGCTGCCCTGATTCTGAATGAATGGGATGAAAAAAGCCTAGAGTTCTCACCTACAAAAGCCATCCCTTTCTTCAGTACCACTGTAACCTAATACGTGGTGACCGTCACCCCGTCACCATGTTGAAAGAAGCAGCCCTCACCTTTTGGACTGACCTTCCTGTACTTCTGCAAACACCTGACTACGTAATGGGATGTTATGTCTTCCCTTCATAGCCCTACCCATTTCCCATTCCCCTTTCGGTCTGTCTAGGACCTGCACAGCCAAATGCAGATCCTATCCTTCCCCAAAATGATGTCCACCCACTGCAGTCTGCCAGTGTAATCTGTCTTGCTGCTGACTGCCACCTCACTAACTCAAAACAGCTCTTCTGCATCACCAGAAAGACTGCCTCAAACAGTTGCAACTCATAGGCAATGGAGAAGATGTGTTTAAGGCTTCTCAGCAGTCTGTCAAACAATTTTTCCCCCACTAGTCTTTTTCTATCTAGCTGCCACCCCTGCAGTTTAACCCACCCTTGGTACATCCTCCGGATGGCTGGGGTCTTGTTGGGATGCTCCCACTCTTGCAAGTTACAAACCATCCCAATGCCCACTAAATGGAGTCCCATTGTAGGCTCTGCCATTCCGTCCTCCCATTTTGCACCCATGTACCTCACGATCTGCACCCCCAAAACTGGCCCACTTACCTGCATACCAGCCAGTTGCCAGAACTCCTGGGATGCCTTCCATGCATTTTTACATGCTTTCAGCCTGTTGGGGGCCCAGACACTCTGAAACAGCAGTTGGGCTCACTCCATCCAAATTCCTATAGGTGCTGAGGGACCTGCATTCTCTGGACGGCCGCCCCTGGTTCAACCAACTGGAACCTGTCCAACTGAAAATGTGAGAGGCTGTCAGCTATCATGTTCCTGACTCCCTTGATGTGTCTAGCTCTGAATGACATATTTAACATGAGGCCCTCCACCACTAGTTGATGGGCTAACCTCAAAACTGACTCAGTTGATCCTGACTGCCTGTTCAGAATGTCAACAACTGCCTTGTTGTCACACCTAAACATTACCCTTTGGTTCCTGAATCTGTCCCCCCACACCACCATGGCCACCCAAATTGGAAATACCTCCAGGAACATGATGTCCTTCAGCAGTCCTAGCCTCCCCCACTCTTCTGGCCATTTCTCTAATATCCACTCCCCCCAGAAGTATGCTACCATGCTGAACCGACCAGCTACATTTGTGTACAGCTCTAAGTCGGTATTGAGAAGCCAATCTTCCTGCCAAAACGTAATGTCATTGTAATACATTGAAAACTCTTCCCATGCCTTGAGATCTTGCAGTACCCCTTTGGTGGTGTCCACCCAGTGGTCTGGGTACCTGACCTTGGCTAGAGCTCTTGCCAAATGGCATGTGAATACTCTGCCCAGTGCCATGGCCCTGCAGACAAAGTTTAGGTGCCCGAGGAGCTGCTGTACCAATTTCAATGGCACTTGTCTTTTTCCCTTCACTCCCATGATGAGCTCCCTCAACCTTGCTAACTTTCCAGTGGGCAGCCAGAAATAACTTTTTTTCTGCGTCCACCTCTATTCCTAAAAAATTCAATTTCTTTGCTGAGCCCTCCATCTTGTCCCCAGTGAGTGGTACCCCAAACTCCACACACATGACCTGGAAATCCTGTAACAGCTCCTGAATCTTGTTCTTCCCTTCACCTACCAGCAGGAAATCATCCAAGTAATGAACTACTAATGTGTGACCATATCTGTCCCCAAAAACCCACTGCAACCAAGTGCTAAAGGTTTAGAATGTCACAAATACCACAGAGCAGCCCATGGGCATTGCCTTGTCAAAATAGTAACCCTCTCAAAATTAAAAACCTAAGAAGTCCCAGTCCTCTGCTCTGACTGGCAACAATTGAAACACTGCCTCTATGTCTGTTTGTGCCAGCCAGGCCCTGCCTATCACTCTGATTAGCTGCACTGTGTGATCTAATGTGGCATAGGACACCATGATCCACTCTTGGGAGATGGTGTCATTCACCGAGTCCCCCTCTGGGTATGAGAGGTGGTGGATCAGCCTAAACTCTCAGGGCTACTTTTTCGGCACCAAACATATGGGGGAAATCCTTAAGGCTGGAAAAGGAGGGGCTGTGAATGGGCCTTGAACTCTGCCCACCACCACTTTCTTTTGTATTTTACTGTGTACTATATCTTCCTTCCCCTTAATGGACCCCAGGTTCCTGGTCCCAATGTGTTTCCCATTCTCAGTGTAATGCAAACTGAAACCCTCCCGAAAACCTCACCTCAATGTCCAAGGCAGTGCTATTTGGATAGCCCTCTGTCCAAGCATACAAGATGTCCATCTTGATTGGGGGGCTGCCTGCCAGAAACCCTGCCTGGCCAGCCTGCCCACTGGCTGTACCTTATCTTCCCCCTGCACTGAAATCCCCCCTTCCTGCATGTCCCCAGTTGCTGTTCCCCTGCCCCATTCCTCCTTCTCCCCTCCCTCCCCCAAAGCACCCCCACCAAAAGGGCTGCCTGTGCATCTGATAGGCCGACCTGTCACCTTGAACTCTGCACCTTACCACTGGGTGGTACTCCCACCCTGCATCTAGAACACACATGCTTGAACTTGCAGTTGGCCCATGTGCACAATGACTTCTTATATGTCCAGCATGTCTTGTCGGGGGGTCCACCACCTGTTTCTTGCCCCTCACTGCAAGCCCCCCAATGTCCTGATAGAGTCCTCAACCAAAGGTCCACCTGTGTGGTGTCCCAAAAGACATTGCCATGAGACACCATTCTTGACAGAACCTCTCATCATATACCAACCACCTATACCCCCTTTTATCTTGTGTGCATCCCTAATAATGGTAGAATATGTCAACAAGAGTATGGCAAGCTCCGGACATTTTTGCAGGAGAATGGCACTGAAGTGCGTGAACCCCTCCACCCATGCACCAATTATCTTGCCTTTTTAGGTTGTGTCCTCAGTGATCTTCCGTACTAAGGCCAGGGCCACTGCCATTTCCAGTACACCCACAGTTGCCCTCTGTTCTCTGTTCATACTTTTTTGGAGCCTCCTCATTGACCAAGGCGAACATGTCCACATACTCCCCCTTCCAAATTTTTTCTTTTATGGAGTGTGGAACGTGGTCACCCAGGGTCATATCAGGGGCCCCTCTCATTTACTATCTCCCCCTACTGACCCCCAGTTTGCCCCCTGTCTATTTCCTATGTCCCTTCAGTTCATGCCACACTTTATCCAACTCCTCCCATCCTTTGTCCCCCCCTCTCTGCAATGATCCCTGTCAAATACTCTTTTAGACTACCATCCAACCAAGTCCACTGACGGCTCTTTACCAGGGTCAGGTTCAGGCTTCTCACCCTCTCCAGGGTTTTTCCTCATCACCCTCTTCTTTGGTGACTCAGCCCTAGGTGGCAGGTTATTTCTCTTTGCTGCATGTCTTTCTCTGTCCTCTGCTTCTCTTGTCTCCTTTATGAGAGTTGGGACCTGCTCCAGGAGATCTGCCACCTTCTGGTCATGCTGGTCACTGTTGGACCCATTCTGCTTCGGTTCCTTAATAGGTGCCATCCTGTGACTAGTAAAGGGATAACGTTAGGACACAACCTCCCCCCCACTTCCCATATGTTCGTGCCCTTGCCTCTCTTTCTGTTTTTTTGAAATGCTGTCATGTCTATTGCAAAGGTCTTTTCTCATACCTGTGTATCCTGGAACCTCCCCCCCTTGCCGTGGCTTCATTGCCCAGGCTTGTGTTCACCCTCTTATATTTGTTTTGCCCCCCTTATTTTTTGTGCACCTTGGTGCTACTCCCCTGGTCCTCTAATGCGCTCTGTTCCCTGAATCTCACTCCTTTCCCTCACCCATGGCACGATGAACCACTGTACCCTCTTCATCTGCTGACTTTCATAATTATTATTAGTATTATTTTTAACACAAACTTCCCACTGAATTGGGTGCCCCCCCTTCCCTTGTCCTTGGGGCCTCTCTGCATGCCTTGCAGCAACTGCCCACCACTTCTAGTTTTGCATTATTTTTTGCCCCACACTCTTTTTTTGTCTCATCCCACAGTCTAGCCACCCACCTGCACCTCCACTTAAGCACTAGCTGCTGGAATGCCAGCTGTGTGGATGCTGAGTAATTAAGCAATCAATGGAATCCAGCTTATACACAATGAATTTATATGCCTCTTAAAGTACCAGGAAAACATCCCTCCCAACGTCTACATGCATTGTAACCAAAGGCATTACACAAAAACCAAGCTTCTTATATTCATAAAACCTCAACACCATTCAAACTAGCAACCTGCAAACAGTGGTGCCCCCCACCTTGATTCCATCCATATTCCTAAATTATCATGATACTGTTTAAAGCCTGTTTATTTGTGCTGGTGTCCTTTGTAGGCCTCAAACCTCCCACCATGCAGCCCACGGTGACGTCAGGCGCCACCCACACCCGTCGCCATCTTGTCTCTAGCTTGCTTATGTTCCCTTTGTTGTTTTTTTACTTTACAACCTTTCTGTTTTGCTGCCACATCCCTTAAATTTCAGGAGAAAACCATCTTCCATTTGTCCAGAATGAATCACCCATTGCCCTTTCAGCAGTGCCTTTCCCACGCGTACCCATGGGTGACCTCAAATGCCAGGCTTACCACAGCCATCTATCATCTCTACTCAATGCCTTCCCAGGCCCACAGGCCACCAACTCAGCCCTGCCAGTTTCTCATGCTGACCTTCCCCAAACCTTTCCAACACCTCAGTGGAACTTCCATCTGCTGACTTATTTTCTCTTTTTTTTTTTTTTAAACCAACTGCCAACCCAATCAGATTGCTGAGCCTCACTCATAGTTACTTTCAGACCTGCTCCAGCACAAAAAAACTGTACCCTTGTGCCCGCTTCCTTCTCACAGCCAGGCACTATACCACTGTAGGATTTTTATAAACCCAGGTGTGCCACAGGTGCCTTTGTGCTGCCATGATCGAGACAGAGTGGCCCAGCCTCGTCCTCTTACCCACATCCATCAGATACATTCCCCCAGCAGCTTGCATTGCTCAATGATTTTACTATCTGAGCAAAAATCCCTCCCCCAGCCATCCCCTGCTCTGTTCCCTTCCTGCCTGATGCTGGCTCTCCCATGGTGTGCCTCCTGCAGCCTTCTATTGTTCACTGAAATGCAAGCTTCTCCTGGACCATGAGGGCCAGCAATGTGGAGCAAGAGCAGGACATGGAAACACTGGTAACTCCTCTGCTGTGCAGCACGCTGCTCCCCATTAACAATAGCACTGCAGTAACCAAAGAACCTTAAGCCGAAACATTGTAGCAACCTTGTAAATGAAACAACCTTAACAGAAATGTTGCTGAAACCCTGTAATTATAACCTTAAATGAAAACATTGCAGAAACATTGTAGGTTACCCCAGTGATGTAATGACCCTTGGCCTATGTGCTGGTCTCCCTGCCCTATGATCCTTACCTTTTCCTCTAAGTTCTGTCAAACCTATTAAAAGGCTGCTTGGTGCTGTTCTCTTCTGGATTTCAGAAATAAACAGCAGAAAAAAAGGGTCTGCTGCTCTCTGCAGCCCTTTATCTAGCCCCTTCCCTGCTCAGTACCTGTCCAATAATTCTCCCTTGGTTTACCTGCCACTCATCTTGTCTAACTCCTCCCCTTCTTACCTCATCACCCCCTTTCATCTCTCCTCCTTGCCTTAGCTCCACTCCTTCTCCCTACCTTCTCATTTTCCCCTCCCCCAAGCTTCTTTTCTTTCAGGGCACCCCTGAAACCCAGGTTGCCCTTTATGAGGCAACCTCTGTTACATTTCTTTTGGTGATGGTGCTGTATGCTGCCTAACCCATCACTCTGCTTAAACTTATGTTCCAACTCACAGACTGTGACCCTTGCAAGAACTGCCTGTGAGTTGAAATATTCGTTTAAGCAGAGTGAACCATTGTTTACCCCATTCCACTGACAGTACACCCTTTTAAACAGGCAGAAACCAGTACACAGGTAGTCTACCTTACTTTACCTTACTGGACTGGCAGAGTTCCTTACATACCTTCTATTGCCTGCTGATGCCTCAAGTGCTCTTCTTCCTCCTGTTCCACTCCTTCACAGTTCCACTCACTCACTGGGACAAGAACACGCTGGACATGTTAGAAGAGAATCCTTTTGTAGTGCTCTTGTAAGAAGGCTATGGAAGTCTAAATGCAGGCAATTGCTTCATTTCTGCCCAAGCCACACCTCCTAATTGACAGCTATCCTCTTGAGTCAGCTAACTACAAGGATGATTATTTATTTATTTATTTATTTTATTTTGTTTTTGTTGACTGGGTAAGTGCACTAGACAAATTCTTGCCTATTTTTAGGCACGACCTGGGGAAGGGGATACAGATGAATGCCAACTGACCTTGAACCAGATAAAGCTGTTAATGGTATTTTTAGTGATCAGATCCCTTCCCCCAACTCAGACTAACACAGTGATTACTGTGTTTTTGTGTTTACCCTGACTGAAGTTCCCAATTTATCTTGCAAACCATATGCTTTTAATTAAAAAGTATCTGTCTACTTACTCCTAGTTAGAAATAGTCTTGCTGCCTCAAGTCCGCAGTCTCCTTGCTCTGATGGCAAGATTGTTCTGTGTTACCCACCAAAACCATCATTCAGAAATGGGTATCACTGTTTGCAAGAAAGGGATTCTCCACTGTGACAGCAAAGCAGCCTATATTAATGTGCATCTCCTGTCCAGCTGTTAGTGGTTGCATATTGACTACGTGACTACTAACATTCTGAGTTGTGACAAGCATCGGGATCATTCCATGGCATATGCACCAGATATATGATGCTACTGCCAAATTAGTTCCCCTCACCCCGTACCTTGATGGCCAAGCCATTATGAATATACTATACAGTACCATATACAATATCATCAATAAGAAGCCATGGCTTCTATTTTACTATCTTAAATACCACCAAAACAAATACAACTTCTGGGGTATTTTTGATTTTTGTGGAGAGAGCGAGAGCAAGGTTACCACCTACTTGGTTTATGACCGAATGGTTTCAGTTTTCTAGGTTCAGATTCAGTCCTCCTGTTTTCACCATTCATTTTTTTGGGTGGGTCAAGCAGCATTGGTGAGATCCTCCACTAACTTAATTTCATTTTCTTCTCATATGACTGTAAGCAAGTGTCTAACATTTCAATGTGCTTGCTTGCTTGCAGTGAATACTAATCAGGAAGTGGCTTCAATTGCAGGGCACATAAAATAACCAAATTTGTCCCTGTTTGCTCAGTTGTCACCTCTAACGTCACACCAGCAAATAAAGGTTACTCCTGGGAAGATTAAACAATACCACCTTAATTAACATGTCCATTTTTCTGAAACCCTTAGACATTCAGACAGGCACCACATTATGGTTGCCTCCTGTCCCAATGTGGACTGTTTAATCTGTTTCAGAAACCTTATCTGCTAATCCAGTTTTATTCAGAGGTAGTACTTTTCCAGTAATTTCGAATGCTCACATAATTGTAAAACGGATTCTGTTAAATCATTCACTATTTTACTTGCATGTTCAGGTTACAAGCAAGTTCTGATATCATGCAGACCTTTGTTTGTATACCAGTCAGTCTGAGAGGTGTAAAGTAGGGCCATTAAGACCATTTGCAGCAAATCAACCAAATCCTTTCCAGGCTGCATTGTGAGTATGGTCTTTGACTGCTGTGACTGAATACCTTTATACCTTTAAATGCTTACCAGTTTTTCTTTTAGAGTCTGTCCTATATTCTAATATGTGTTACCCCTTTTGTTGTTAAATAAATAACCTAATATTTTAATAAATTTATAGCAATATTACACTCCTGTCAACCTCAGTAGTTATTGCTGTCAATTTTCATACAACCTAGATATTACAGGAAGACCACTCCAGGCCTTTCAGATGAACAGCACAGAATAGTGTGGCTAATGTCATGCTAAGCCACAGAAATGAGAAAAGGAAGACAGAGAGAGAGCAGTAGCTGATGAGGTGAAAGGAACACAATCTAGATTTGATGGCATGGCAAATTGCCTCTGCCTTTTTCCTATTCTAATCACTGTTATCCCCTCCCTTGTTTCTCACTTTTAGCATATTGTACTCTGAAGAAAAAAAACACACAAAAAACCCCACCGGTATAATTAACCTTGCACTGGGCTTGGGACCATGCGTGTGTCCTTACTACTGCACTCCTTGGTATCATAATGTCTCTTATAATGGCTCTATTTCCTAGAGGCATTATATTGCTCTCTCTATTGACCCTATCTGACCTTGCCTGTGATATGTTTCTAACATCTACCTCTCCAACATTGGTAGTAATAATTTATATGTTTATAGTACTATCACTTTATCCCAATGCTGTGACTCTCTTACTATGCCATGGAACCTACATTCTCCTGGTGACTAGGGGTTGTCATTTCATCACCCTAGCTGGCTACCAAATTTGGCACTCCTCCCTGGGATCTTCAACTTACAAGCCAACTGTAAAGCACACTCAACTCAGAGGAAGCTTCACAAACTCAGCAACTAGCAGTTAAAGGAATATCTGTGTAGACTGGTCTTACTGTTACTGCGCCTTCTGGCAATATTCACCCCAACCCTGGCCCTTCACAACTTATTGCGTATCCACAGTCATCTACTGGGTTACTTAAAATTGCCTCTCTTAATATATGCTGCCTCCTCCCCAAAATGGACATACTGAATGCATGGATCTTACAACATAACCCAGACATCCTCTCAGTTGTAGAAACATGGCTTTCTCCAAAAGTAGCGGATGCTTCAATTTCCATCTCAGGCTACACAGTCTTTAGACAGGATTGTCTCTCCAAGCATGGGGGCAGTTGTACGATCCACCTGCAAGACAACCTTCAAGGTCTCGTGCTAACTCTGCCCGAAACTGATGACCATATGCAAGCCCTTGCCATAAAAGTG
Source organism: Neoceratodus forsteri (assembly GCA_016271365.2). NCBI lineage: Eukaryota > Metazoa > Chordata > Ceratodontiformes > Ceratodontidae > Neoceratodus > Neoceratodus forsteri. The sequence goes on along the minus strand of CM057457.1, from coordinate 63,845,315 downwards.
TTTCTAGGTGCACACAATAAAACCCTTACTGTGTTTTCAGTCTATATTCCTCCCAGACAGACAGCCTCCTGCTTTGATTCACTCCTGGAGTGTTTTGGCTCTCTGGGTCTTAATTCAGAAATTACCATGTTAGGAGATTTCAATATCAATTGGTTCTCTCCTGACACAAGCCCTTTCAAAGATGCAGTTGCAGCAGTTCACCTCACCCAGCTAGTCGAGTCCCCAGCTAGCATCAACTATAAAACTGGAACTGGTACCTTACTGGACTGGGTGCTTTCTAACCACCTTGATCATATATCAGACACAACTATACTCCCAGATGCCTTCAGTGACCACTCCCCAGTCTTGTTTCATTGGGCGAACAAATTCTCGAAACCACCCGCTAAAACAATTACCACAAGGGTACTCATCCGTGGGCATCTTGAATCACTAAAAGCTGACCTGTGTAATCAGGACTGGTCAATGGTTTATACAACTAATAACAATGACATTGCCCTTGACCAATTCATTCTTCAGTTCAACGCTATATGTGATAGGCATGCCCCCCATAAAAAGCATTAAATCAAAGGCTGCTGTAATCCCTGGTTATCTCTGGACTGCCTTGAGCTTCTGAATGCCAGAAACCATCCACGGCACAGGTCTAGGTCCCTGTGTAACCAGACCGACATCCAGAGATTCAAAGTGGTTAGAAACAACTGCACGAGGGCTGTTCGTGCAGCTAAAAATCAATATTATAAGGAAGTGCTCTCCTGGACCTGGAATGATGGCAGAACATTTTGGACTAACCTTAAAGAGGTCACTGGGAGAGACCTCAGATCTGCCCCTACCATGCTTAACATTGATGGTGTACCCTCACTTGACCCCAGACTTATTGCTAACATTTTTAATAATGCTTTCACGGAACTGAGTGGTGTCCTGTCACCTGCCTATTCTCTCACCTCTTCACAAGTGACTACTCTGGGAAAGAGACTCTGCACCCCTCCCATCCTCCTTCCTACTTCAAAACTCTCTCAGCACATGAATCCAGGAATTACCTACTCAAGGTATTAGGGAAATCAAGATTTAGTGGTGACACCCTGGATCTTAAGTTTGTAGCCTTTACGCTGGATGAAATTCTGTCACCTCTAACACATATTATTAACATGTCACTTAGACACTCTCAATTTCTCAGAAATGGAAATCTGCTACTGTGACACCAGTTCATAAGTCTGGGGATCACACAATTACTGGGAACTACAGGCCTATCTCCGTCCTGCCCCCACTCTTGAAAGCTCTTGAGCATATAGTGGCTGACCAACTGGTTGAATACTTAGGAAAATATGCGCTACAATGCCCATAACAACACGGGTTCAGAAATGGTCATAGTACCACTACCACCCTTCTGGAGTTGACAGGCTTTATTCACTACTCCTTAGATCAAGGACACCTGGTTGGTGCTGCTTTCATTGATTTAACCAAAGCTTTCGACACAGTGAATCATGCTTTCCTACTTGAACAGCTTACCACCATTGTCCTAGCTCGTGACAGCGTAGCCTGGTTTGAAAGTTACCTGAACAACCATATGCAGCAAGTGAAGATTGGTAACACCCTTTCAGATTGTAAACCTGTCTTATCTGAAGTTCTTCAAGGGACCATCGTGGGCCCTCTTTTATTTAGCATTTTCCTCAACAACCTTCCTTACTTCTGTCAGGGTCACCTCCTTTTATATGCTGATGATGCTGTCCTGTTTACCAGTGATCCAGACCCTAAAGTTCTTGAATCTAGGCTACAGAGTAATTTCGTAGTTGTAGAAAGATGGTTCCATAAGCACAATTTAATTATGAATTACAACAAGACTAAAACTGTGCTATTCTCTAGCTCCCAAAAAAGGCACAGAACTTACCATCTTTCTATCACCAATGAAAAGGGCTCTCCCCTAAAGCTAGTTCAGCTCTTTAAATATATAAGGATTACTACTGACAGTACAATGACCTATGCCTATCACATTGACAACATTGCTAAGGCTGTTAACACCTGCATTGGGCTACTTTATAAGCATAAGCAATGTTTGACCCCAGAGGCTCTTAACCTGGCCATTCAAAGCTCTCTTGTCTCGCTTATTGATTATGGCTTACCAATCTATGGATCAGCTAATGAAACAACTCTTCACCGCATCATAGTTGCACTCAATAAAGCATGCCGGCTCCTTACCGGCTCAGCCCTTCTGTCCCATACCTGCAACAAGTACGCTCAGGCTAACTGACTCAAATTCAAAGGTAGACTCATGTACCAAACATGTTTACTGTCCAAAAAAGTAAGCTTAGGCAAAATGCCCCCAAGAGTGCAAAAGCTTATTACCCCCACTATCAACTGTCATTGCACCAGAAGCTCTACTAGCCAGATTCTTAATATACCCTGCTGTATCACTTCTTTGGGACAAAGGTCCTTTGCCTAACGTGCCCCGCTATGGATGAACTCGCTACACGATGACATCACTTCAGCATCCACCTTGGGCTCCTTCAAGGTTAAACTTAAGCAACAGCTAGTTGCTGATGCCAGTTGTGACTGCTTCCAATAACCTTCCTTCTTGTGACCAGCACTTATTCTAACCTTATGCTATCCTGACCTTATGCATAACTGTTCTCAGCATGTAAATAACAGTTCTAAATGGCTAATCATTCTCCTTCACATTTCCTCTTGATCCCTTCCACTCTTTCCCCTCACCCTTCTATGACTTGCCCCACCTCTCCTCCCCCTGTTATATCTAATGAGCTCCCTTGCTCACTTTAAAATGCTTAATCCCATACCGTCTCACCGCTGATGAGACCCCTGGGCTGATGCCATCCCTTGTCTTGTTGATTATTAGATAATAGACTGAGTCTATTCTCATTTTCCTGTAAAGGGTCATTTCATAAGACCCCTCTCCCTCTAATACGACCCTTAGAATTCCAGGTTTTAATCAAATATGCACCATGGCATACATTGTACAATGCCACATGTATTGGAACTTCTCTAGTTATGCATTCTTGTAATGTCTTGTATAATTCCTTGTTTTGTTTGTTCTCTGTCTCATACTTTCCCAATATGTATTGTTCATCTGACGTGGAACCTATGAAATGAGCTTGTTCTCAAAGGTGTTATCCAAAATTGAAATAAAAAAAAAATTTAGACGATTTATCAAGCATTTCTCAAAACATTCTTCTTTTTTTACTCCAGGAGAGACACACTAAACTGAAGCTTGTTTCCAGGTTCTTCCTGGGAGCGCAGGGAAGTTAAATGACTTGCTCAGGGTCACACAGGATGCAAGTGTGGGCTGTGGGATTCAAAGCCAGGTCTCCAGGTTTGAAGCTCAAAGCCTTAAACCACTTGTCTTTTGAGGGCATATACCTCATTCACCTGAACAAATTGACACAACAATGAGCTTTAGAGAAATGGCCACAGCCATGTGTTTATTAATAAACCATTTATCCATATATACATTCGCTTCAGCGTGATGTGCGCAGCTAGGTAGCCTTGGAGAGAATCTAGCTCACCATGGAGCAACTAGATCATTGATGGTCGACCCTTCCTCCCAGGGTAAGGTGGCCTTACCATCAACTAGGACCCTGTGGGGGCAACAACCTCCAGGGCATGAGGGATGGCTATATAACTGGCTGCAGCTAGCTCCTCCCCCATCAGAGGATCCACCATGTCGCGGGATGCTGCACAAAGAGGGTGCCATCCAGATGCCATCTGTCAGGCCCACCCTTCTGTCAGCCTCAGGAGATCTGGCTGGTCAAGACATGTGATCCCCTGTTACCTCCTCCCACAGCATTCCAAGGCCACCAAGCTGCCACTTACAAAGGTTGCATGACTGTGACACCAACCTATCTGATCCCTATCCCACTCTAACTACAATTTCTCCCACCTTTATGGAGAAGGCAAAAAAACGGAAAACCCAGTAGGAAAAAAATGGGAAATTCCTTCTCGACTCCTAAGGTGATCCCCTTTAGTGGGACAGCAAGTTCCCTATACTCTGCCCATGATCCCCCCACTTTTACGAGGGTGAGGTTTGGTTGGGATCCGACCTGGATCAAGGGAGGAATGAGGAGGAGTTCCTCCTATGCAGCACCTCTTAAGGGCTTAGCTCATCCCTGTCCCTGGCTGCAAGCTCCCTCCTCCCTAGGAACGCTATCCCCCCCGGCCCCTTCTGGGCGGTCCTACCTGGGTCCCTATTGTCTGCCCAGGTGGTCCAGGCCATGCCCCCAGACAAATCCCTGCCTGCTGCGATACCTTTCAGGCTTCTCCATTGTCTTTTGAGGGGATATACCTCATTTACCTGAACAAACTGACACAACAACGAGCTTTGGAGAAATGGCCACAGCCATGCGTTTATTAATAAACCAATTATCCATATATACATTTGCATTAGCATGATGTGCGCAGCTAGGTAGACTTGGAAGAAATCTAGCTTAAAATGGAGTAAATAGATGATTGATGGTTGACCCACCCTCCCAGGGGAAGGCCACCTTACCATCAACCAGGACCCCATGAGGGCAACAACCTCCGGGGCATGAGGGATGGGTATATGACCAGCTGCTGCTAGCTTCTTCCCCGTCAGAGGATCTGCCATGCCATGGGATGTTGCCCAAAGAGGATGCCATCCAGACGACATCTGTCAGGCCTGTCCTCCTGTCAGCCTCAGGGAGATCTGGCTGGTCAATTCACATGATCCCCTGTTACCCCCTCCCACAGCATTCCAAGGCTACCAAGCTGCCACAAGAAGAGCTCTCACCAGTTCACCCCCCTCAAGCACCTCACGCTAATACTCTCACCACTGCCCATTGTATGTCATCCAGAAACAGATCTACTCCTTCCTCTGATAAATGTACACCATCCCCTCTATACAGACCTGGCTTTTTTACAGACACTCCCAGGTGCTTTGCTATGGACCACCCCCCACTGAGTTCTAATTGGTTAGAAGAATGCGTTCTGCAGCCGGCGCACCTTCTCTATTGCCCTAATGTTCCGGGCATGCCGCCACTGCTGTCGCTGCACCATATCTGACCAAATTATATGCACCTGGGGCCACCATTGCTTCACCCTTGTCAGGTCCTGCCTCACCCTCTCTTTAAGCTCTATTGCAGATATAAGCCCTATATCATTTCCCCCTAAATGAATGACTAAAACTTTAGGCTGTGACTTCTTCAGAGCCTTTGCTTGCAGTGTTGCCAGTAACTCATTCCAGTGCATCTTGCGCCATCCCAACCAATGGTTCAGGAGGTTGGCAGGTGGTTAGGAGGGGCAAATTGGGTGCCCCATCACTCTGTGCTGTCCAACATATTACCCCCAAAAACCATATAAACACTACAAACAGGTATCTGCCTCTATCTCTGAAATCAAACAAAGGAGCAGAGGATACTGTAGAGCAGGACTCTGCAGCACAGGAGCTAGCACAACAAAACTCACCCAAATCAGGAACCAAAACAAGAAAAGCAAAAAGGAAATCCAAAAAACTTCTTCTTATAGGATACTCCATGATTCGGGGAGTTGATACCCATCTCAAGCCAGGGATAATGGTCAGATATCTCCCAGGTACATCAGCATGGAGGGACACTGACTGCATTGCTAAAATTGTTCATAAAGCAGGAGAAAACACTGATGTCCTGGTACACATAGGGACTAATGATCTCACCAGCCGGTCAGTTGTGGAGACCAAGGAACACCTGACCAGGCTGGGTGACAAACTATCATCCATTTCATCTGGCATCTCCTTCTCTGAGATTCTGCCAGTCTGGGAGAGGGGGGCTGATGGACCGAAGGTCAGAGAAGGGGAGATAGGAGAGCTAAACATGTGGCTCAAGGGCTGGTGCCAGGAAAAAGGACACAGATTTGTAGGGAACTGGAAACAGTTCTGGGAGTGAAAGTTATTTAAATTTGATGGACTGCATCTGACTAAGGAGGGAGTCAGAGCATTAGGGCAGAAGTTTTATGTCTTTGCAGAATATTTAAACCAGCAAATGGGGAGAGGGGTGCAGCACCCCATATTCGTCAAATGGGAAGAACTCCCCTCCCCCTCAGCTAGTGGTCAGAGATTCAGCATGTTTGCAGTTCATTTGCATCACCAGGTAAGAAAAAAGGTCCATCTCCCCATACGATGCACAGGGGAAATGCCAAACCTCACCCAACAACTAACACACTGAAATCTGGCCAATGGAAAATCATGTACACAAATGCTCACAGCCTGGGAAATAAGATCCCAGACCTGCAGGCAATAATGTCAGAGGCTAAACTAGACATAGTAGCAATTAGTGAGACGTGGTTTACCAGTAACCAGACTTGGGAGACTTCAGTACCTGGCTATGTACTGTTCAGAAGAGACTGAGTTGCAAAAATGAGGGGGTGGAGTGGCTCTGTATGTCAATGAAAATATCAAAGCTACAGAAATTCAGAATACACATAAGGAACCAGAAGAACTGTGGGTCACCCTGGAAACAAGAAATGGGACAGCCATAAGGATGGGGTTGTCTACAGGCCCCCAGACCAGGGGGAGGACAAAGACACATTACTGTTAGAAGGTATACAAAACATGACAGCTAAAGGGGAGGTTCTGATAATGGGAGACTTCAACATGCCGGATACAGATTGGTCAATACCAGCAGGAACATCTGCCAGAACTAGACACATGGTGGTTTCTCTGCAGGGGGAGGACCTTAAACAACTGGTACAACAACCCACAAGAGACAGGGCTATCCTAGATCTAGTACTGACTAACAGGGAAGGGATCACAGATCTCCAGGTAGAAGGTCACCTGGGGGCCAGTGACCATCACATGGTATCATTCAATTTGGCCACTACATCTAAATCATCCCATTCCAAGGCAAAAATATGGGACTTCAGAAGAGCTGACTTTGATAAGATGGCCAACAGAGTTAAGCTAGCCCTGGCAAAAAGAAACACAGGTGATGGGGTACAGGCAAAGTGGGCAAGCATTAAAGATGCAATACTTGAAGCAACATCCCATTGTGTTAGACAGAAAAGAAAGTGCAAAAGAAGAAGCAACCCACTGTGTTTCTCAAACACAATAGCAGAACAGGTCAGAGCTAAAAGGCTGACCTTCAGGAAATACAAGGGAACACAGCGGGATGAAGATAGGGAGGCATACCAAACTGCCCTAACGGAAGCAGGGAAGGCAGTAAGGCAGGCAAAGTCCCAAACTGAGGAAACACTAGCACGAACAGTAAAAGAAGCTGACAAGACTTTCTATAGACACATTAGTGAAAGGAGAAAGTCCAGAGTGGGTATTGCTAAGCTCAAAGGAGAAAAGGGGACATGTGAGGAGGAGGACCCTGTAAAAGCATCTATCCTAAATAGATACTTTTGCTCAGTATTTACTGAAGAGAAGGTAGGGCAGGACCCACAGCTCAGCACCATGTACACAGGGGGGAAGGAGGTGAGCACTACTCCCTTCACAAAAGAAAGGGTGCTACAAGAGCTCGCTAAGCTCAGGGAGGACAAGGCAATGGGACCTGATGGCATACATCCCAGGGTACTTAAGGAGCTAAGGGTGAAAATAGCAGAGTGATTATCAGAACTGTTTAGTGAGTCTCTGAGCACAGGAGAGGTCACAGAAGACTGGAGAAGGGCTCATGTGATCCCACTCCACAAGCGTGGTAGCAGGGAGGAGGCAGGGAACTACAGAGCAGTCAGTCTTACCTCAGTAGTGGGCAAGATTATGGAGGCACTCCTTAAGGAAAGGATAGTGCAACACCTGGAATCAAAAGGGGCACAGATTCCAAGACAGCATGGGTTTACAAAAGGGAGGTCCTGTCAAACTAATCTCATAGATTTCTTTGACTGGGTAACCAGAGTGGTGGACCAAGGGGGAACAGTCGATGTCGCCTACCTTAACTTCAGCAAAGCTTTAGACACTGTTCCACATAGAAGATTGATAAATAAGCTGGGTAGGCTTGGGGTGGGTCAGAAGTTGGTCAACTGGGTGGCAAACTGGTTGACAGGCAGAAAACAGAGAGTGGTGGTAAATGGTATACAGTCAGAAGAAATGCAAGTCACAAGTGGGGTACCTCAGGGATCAGTCCTGGGGCCAGTCCTCTTCAATATCTTCTTTAGTGACATTGCAGATGGACTAGAGGGTAAGGCTTGTCTGTTTGCAGATGACACCAAGATCTGCAACATAGTAGATGATCCAGGTGTGGTGGGCAGAATGAGAAGAAATCTGGATAAATTAGCAAAATGGTCAGAAGAAGGGCAACTGGGATTTAATGCAATGAAGTGCAAGATCATGCACATAGGGAAGAGAAACCCTGAAGCCACCTATAGGCTGGGAGGGGAGTTGCTGGCAGTCACAAAGGAAGAAAGAGACTTGGGCATCATCATCATCAGTTAACTGAAATAATCCAAGCAGACCTCTAAAGCAGTAGGTAAGGCTAGGGGTATGTTAGGGTGTATTAGTAGGGGTATCACAAGTCATAAGAGGGAGGTAATAATCCCTCTTTACAAGACACTGGTTAAACCCAATCTGGAGTACTGAGTGCAGTACTGGAGGCCACACCTTCACAAGGAGATTAACCAAATTGAGGCAGTCCAGAGAAGGGCAACCAAAATGGTGCAGGGACTGCATCAGATGACATATGAGGACAGGTTAACAGAGCTGAATATGTATACCCTTGAGTAAAGGAGGGAGAGAGGTGATATGATCGAGACATTCAAACAACTTAAGGGCATTAACAAGGTGAAAGAGTCTAACATGTTTAAATATAAGAAAAATAGAAGGACAAGAGGACACAGCATGAGATTAGAGGGAGGCCGATTAAGGGGCAATGTGAGGAAATTCTTTTTCACAGAAAGGGTGGTGGATGCGTGGAACAGCCTACCTCAGGAAGTGATGGCTATGAATACAGTGCAGGGCTTCAAACAGGCATGGGATAGGCATAAGGGAGCAATACAGATGAGTATGAATAGATAGGCCACTGACAGAGCAAAGGCCAATGGCACATTTATAAGGTAGAAAAAGAAATGGGCAGACTGGATGGGCCTTGTGGTCCTTATCTGCCATCAGCTTCTATGTTTCTATGTTTCTAATGCACCTCTGCCCTCTCAGGTGCCAAGAACAGGTTTTCTGCTCCGGGATACTGCCTTGCCCTGAGGGCTGCCCAATGTATGTATGAGTGGCCACAAATCCAGATCTGCTCTGCTCAGGCCACAACACCTATCCAAAACAAAGCAAGAGAGAGTTATAACATGTGTGGTCTTATGTATCCTTCAAAAGCCTGTGACTTCCATCTACCCAATGTCTGTATTATCCTATCTGATAAGCCCTCTGCCCTGGCATGCAATGCCACACCAATCCTGAAGGAGTGCGTGTTGTTGTTTTCTGCTGAGATGTCCAGTAGTCACAAGGTCCTCTGCAACACATGTCTAAATTGGTACACTGTTAGGGGGTCACCATCCCCATGATGGAAGAAGGCCTCACCCATTGCCAGGTGCTTTGCTGTATAATCCTGCACCCATGCTCCCATGTTCCACTGGAGTCTGTGGGGCGCCGTTAATCAGCACCGCCGCCCATGTGCCAGCTGGTCCATTTTGCTCTTCCTTATGTGGAAAAAGACTGCAGACGTTGAGACCTCCACGTCAGCATCAACCAGCACTAATGGTCTCCCAGTGGCCTTACTGGGCTGCACAAGCTCAGGCACCCGAAATGCACCACAGAATCCACCAAGTACGCTGTCCGGAAGAGCTTCATCTCCTCAGGGGATGAGCATACTTTTGGCAATTCATCCTAGATCTGCTTGAATATGGTAGGGCTGATAGGCCGTCTGTTGTCCATGCCCCTCGGGGCCGCCCATGCCCAACCTTTCAGCATCTTCTGGAGAGCAAATGCCCTCTTGTAGTTGGGGAAGCCCCTGGGTTTCTGAAACCAGGCAATGCCAGCCATGTGCTGCTCGACTGTTGCCCGGGTGGTCCCTGCACATTTTTTGATCAGTATGTATTCACACAGCTGTGCCACTTGGATCGGCCATGTCCCTGCCCACCTTAGTGTGTGCTGCACTTCCAGAAAACAGTTGACCCCCCATGGTACGCTATTCACATCCTAGGTGCCAGGGCATTCTCAATCAACTCCCAGGCTTCTGGGTTATCAATTCCCAAAGGAATGGAGGGACTTCCCTGGCTGTAGGTCTGCCACTGGTGCCAATCTTGGAACCTCTGTCACTGTAAATGAGAAGGAGCATCAGCGATGCTGTTTTCAATACCTGGTATGTGCACTGCCTTAAAGTTGATATTCAACAACAAACACTTCAGCACAAACACCCGCATGAGGTTGCCAATCGGCCCTTGCCCCCTAATTGTTTGCTTATTGCATACACCACTCTGGTGTTGCCAGACCTGAATGTGATGTGCTTGCCCCTCAGCACATCCCACCATATCACCAATACCACTACAATGGGGAAGAATTCCATTACCATTATCTGCCTCATAATGCCTTGTCTTAGCCTCTCTGGAGGCCACCTCTCAGCACACCACTTATCTTGCAAGTAAGCCCCGAAGCCCAGGTCCCCCGAGACATCTGTGAAGAGTTCCAATTCCTTGCTGGACACTGGAATTGGCCACATCGATACCCCATTGAAGCATTGCAGAAATGTCTTCCAAATACCTAGGTCCTCCTGCATTGCCGCTGTGATGCGGATTCTATGGTGTGGTTTTGTGCAGTCCACTCCAATACCCACCAGGCATCTCATGAATGTCCTGCCCATGGGGATTACCTGGCAGGTGAAGCTGAGGTGGCCCACCAGTTGCTGGAGCTCCTGTAATGTGACTTTGTGCATCCTCATTACAGAGTCCAGTTGGATGCACAAGACCACCAGCTTATCTTGGGGAGCAGGAACACTTGCTTGCTCGTGTCAATTTCGATGCCCAGGAAGGAAAGCCTTGTGCATGGCCGCTCCTTCTTGTCCTGGGCCAGTGGTACACCCAGCTTGGTACACACATTGTGGAATGCTGCCATGATATGTGCGCATTGCCCCGAGCTGGCCTTCCCCACAAACAGAAAGTCATCCAAATAGTGTACCTTGTGGTTGGCTTTGGCTTTCTGGGTGGTGGCCCAGTGCAGGAATGTGCTGAATTTCTCAAAAACTGCATATGCCACTGCACACCCCATGGGCATGCAGTTGTCAATGTAGTAGTAGTACCCATCAAATTTCATGCCCAGTAGTTCCCTATCTGCTGGGTACACTGGCAACAGGCAGAATGCTTATTTTATATCAGCGTTCCCCAGCAGCGCCCCCCAGCCCACCTGTTGCACCACCTCCACTGCCCTGTCAAACGATGTGTAATACACTGCGGTGTCGGCTGGGTCAATGTGGGCATTGACCGAATCCCCTTCCAGGTACGACAGGTGGTTTATCATCCAAAACTCACCCAGTGCCTTTTTGGGGACTAAGCCAATGGGAGACACCCTGAAGTGTGGACAAGGGTGAAAGGTGAAGGGGCTTCTGATTCGACCCACAGCTAGCTCTTTCCATAGTTTGCCCCACACAACCTCCAGTTGCTCCTTGGCAGAACGCAGGTTGTCAGCCTTGTATGCCCTCCTTGGGCCTTGGTAAGGTATACAAAACCCCTCCCTGAATCCTGCTGCCAAAGAGTGAGAGGCTGCACTGTCTGGGTAGTTGACCAACCACCCCTCAATATTTCCGGCCTTGATCGGCATTGGCAGCCTTTGTCCCTCCTTTCCAAAAGGGGTGAAAATTGTTGGTCTACCCTACCCTGCCCTGCCTCTGTAGCTTTCCCACACTGTTGAAACGAGTATGGTTTCCTGCACGCCATGCACTCGTGCTTGTATCTACAATGCTCAGTCTTGCATGATCCCTGGTTGTAGCTGAAACAACACCCTTTCCCACCCACCCTTTTCCCCCATTACCCCCTTGATAGCCTTTCTTCAGTGATGGGGATGCCTCACCAGAAAACCGCTGTCTGTATGTTGGACCCCTCCCCCCAAATCTATCGTCCACAGCAGCGGGAGGTCCAAGACCATGCCGTGTCCATCTGCTTTCTCCTCCATTACTCCTCATCATATTTTAACCACTCCCCACCTGGCTTACTAGTGTACATGGTCATTATCTTATTGAAGTAGAGCCACAGCCTGTCAGCTTTTCCCCGGGCTGCCCTGGGTGAGTATCCCTGCATAAATTGTGAAACCTACTGCTCAATTCTCCTACATCCACCACCCTGTTGGTTTGGACTTCTGCTCAACCCTGTCATCTCCATCCTTGTCCTTTTTGTCCTTTTCTGGCTCTTTAGGCTGGTTCAGCAGGGCAAAGACATCAACGTATTCTCCATTGATTATTTGCTGCCTCACCTTGTCAGGCAAGTGTGCCCCAATGGGTTCTGCCAGAGTCAAAAAGCTCACTACCCCTTGCTGCCCTGGAATTGGTGGTGATGGCACTGCCACTGCTGCTCCTGTCCCATTGTCCCCAGTCTCCACTGCAACAGGAACCACCTGAGCTGCTCCTGCCCAAGCCCTACTCTGGTCTGTGAGCAGTTCCAGCAACCAGTCTAGCTTTTGCTGTACTCCAGATTGGCCCCAGTTGCTGACCAGTGCCTGCATGCTAGTATCCCCCACCCTTAATGGTATTGCCCCGGCTAGGCCTCCAAGAACTGCCATCGGCTGGGTAACCTGACTTCCCTGAGCTAGCTTGTGTGGGAGCTATGGCCCCTACCCCCACAATGGGGAGTTCTCATACAATGGGATGGGCTGCTGGTGTCCTGCTGGTGCAGAGGTCACCAGGCCTGCCTGCAGTGGTACCTGCTGACCCTGTGGTAAGCTCCATGGAAGGCCCAAGCTTAGTGAGGCTTGGGCAACTCATTCCACCCTGTGGCTTACCAACTGTTCCACAGACTCCCCCTCTCTGCCCCATTTCTGCTGTTTCCCCCAGTTCTTTTGAGGGGCACCCCCACTATGCAGCAGCACCCTCAGTTCAGCAGCTGACAGCTGGTCTAAATCAAGCATACCTGCTCCTTGATCCACTGCTTCCTGATCAGTTCTCTTCAGGTGTGGCTTTTTTAAAGGTGGAGGAAGCACCGGTGTCTCATCCATGGTGGGGATCAACCTCTCTGGCCCTTGCCCCAGCATGCCGGGCACCATCATCAGGGTAATGGGTTCAGGTGGCATGGTCAGTGGTGCCAGAGTTCCTGGCTCCTTCACTGGACTGGCATCCTCTGGGTTCCGGGGTTCTGGTGGGGTTGGCAGCCCTGAAAGCCCCGACCCCCTTTCATCACCCATATCCCTGAAAAGCACATCCCACCATGCCTTCCCTTACCCCGAACAAGGGCCGCCAGCTGTTGCTCTAGGTCTCCACTCATCATCTCAATATGCTGCTCTTTAATCTGCAATTCAAACACAGTCATAGCCACTCCCCCTTGCTGGTGCTTAAGCTAATGCTGCCACACACAACATGGGTCATTGACCATGGGAGGCTGTTAATACCGAAAGCAGTGACCTTTTCCTCTGGGCCCTCCCTGGGCATTATGGCTTTTTGGGCCACCCCTTCTTCTCCGGTGGAGACTCTGGGAACATACTATATTTGTGCTTAAAACCTGAAAGCACTGCCATTGCTACCTGGCTCAACCACCTGAATAGCCTTAAGAGGTTCATTGTCCCAAGCCCTGCAGAATGCAACAGGGGGATGAGGGGAGCCTCCCTGGTCTGCCTGCTGTGCGCTCCGAGCTCCATCTCTCTTGCTCCTCTAAACCTCCATTCATACTGCCAGAACCCCTACCTGCCCAGCATGCTGTTGGCTCCATTCCCCTTTTTTTTAAAAAAACCTTTTAATGTACTTTGTCTAAAGATTCATTCAGTTCACAGCTTATTGTTGTAACCACTAGGCTACATGGACTGGACTTCCTGGGCTGGGGCCTCAAGCACCCAGGACACTGGCAATTTGCTGCCTTCACCAACTGTGGTGCTATCCCTTAGGAAGCCACCGCTTATCTATCTTGGCAGCTGAGGGATTCTACCCCTGGTCTTCAAAACTGCAGCCCTGTGCTCTAATCTGCTGCATTACTTACTCAGTATTTGTATAAATATTTATATACTTTTTTTTTATACATACAGGAGAAACATTTAAGCTGAAAGCCTGTTTACCTGAGCAAACAGTGAGCACAAGGGAGTAAACTGACTTGCTCAGATTCACACAGTATGCAAATGGGGGCTGTGGGATCCAAACCCACTCTTTCCCTCTATCCCCTGCCTTTTACTTTGTTCATTCACACTGCTGGTCCCCCTCAACAGCTGCCCCTAACCATCCCCAAGCTGGTGGCCACCAATACCTTACACATGTGTGAGGCCCTAACATGCCCATGCATGCATGCATGCAGTCTTCATGTGGTGAGGCCCCAATGTGTGAGAAGTACCACTGGGGCTGCCACTGTTACACTCAAGCTTTGCGACCATGCCATCAGGCTCAGGGGCTTGGGAACCACATTGCAATGCCCCTGTACCAGACCTCACTCGATGCTACACCTCACAGAGGCCCCCCAAAGCAGAGCCCAGGGATGCCAGCCTGGCTAACCAAACCTCCAAGCTACCACTGGTAAGACCCACTAGGGGTGGGTGGCAAAGGGAGCTTACCAGCACTATTATTTTAACTGAGCTGGACACCTCTTTTGTGCTTGTTGCTGACTGCTAAGACCACCACGGGCACACCAGCAACTGCCCCAGCATCCACTGCTACCCCATCACAAGAGGAGAGGGCACAATGAGGGCTGCTGAGAGACCTGGCCCACAATGGAGGACCCACCAAGAGCTTTCTAGCTCTGTGACTGCCACCCCGAGGAAACACTGCTGCTGCCACCCAGGTATGCTCTCCACCTAAGTGGGGAACAGGAACTGGCTCCATTGCTGTGCACCACCAGCCATCGGTACCGCTTGGTTTGGGGGGGTGCTGGCTTTGTAGGTGAGAAGGCCACAGATCCCTACTACATGGGGGGGTCAGAAACCAAGCGATTGTTTCTCCCAGGGATGGCCCTGTAAGCTGAACATTTATTCACCAGTGCAGCCTGGGAGCACATGGAAGAGAGCTCGCTTTATTTATTTATTTTTTTTAAATGTACAGGAGTGACCTGGGAGCACCTAAAAGTAATTTACTCACTCCCAGGCACTTCATATGTGAGCAGTGGCTCACCGTCTCCTGGGGGTAGTTCACTACCTTAGCCATGTGGCCACTGGACTAAGCCAGGCCCCCCACCAGGAATGGCAACAATTAACTTACTGCCATTATCTGAATAATGCTTGCCATTATTTGTTGTTGTTTCTTCCCACTGTATTTTTGTAGCACTGCTGTACTGTTCCTCTATTTGTATCATTGTACCCATGTTGCTGTTGTTCAACTGTTATCGTTTGGTTGTACTCTCCCGGGTCATGCCTGAAAGTAGTCATTTTATGGCTAGTGCACCTACCCAGTTAACAAAAACTAAATAAAAAAATAAATAAATTAAATTAAATTAAATTCCCCTATTGAACCAAACAGGAGGAGCACCCTTAGCAAGGCTTGAGTTCAGGTGCTACCAGAGAGCACAGACAAGATGAGGAAGCCTGCAAGGTATCTGTACGCATCCTCCTAACATGTACAAACACCAGGCTATTTGGCCTATAGGCCCAGCCCAGCCCTTACCTTTGGTGTGTTGGTGTGTCCAACATACTAATTGAGCTTCCTTCTTCTGCTTGCTACCTGGGAATTCCTCCTGTGCAGCACCTCTTATTTATTTGCTTTTGTTTGCCAGGTAAGTACACTAGACAACCAAGTGCCTGTTTTCTGGTGTGACCCAGGAGATTATAAAGGTACATTCAAGAACATGAGGCAAAGCAAGAACAGGGTACAATCAGGAGCATCAATGTAAGCAAGGCAATACAAGTTCCTGTCCCTGGCTGCAAGCTCCCTTCCCACTGGGAACCCTATCCCCCCGGGCCTTTCTGGGCAGTCCTACTTGGGTCCCTATTGTCTGTCCAGGTGGCCCAAGCCATGGCCCCAGACAAAGCCCAGCCAGCTGAGATACTTTGCAGGCCCCTCCATGAGCTATACTGCCTCCATCCTACATATCACATATCATGCTATCTGCTATGTGTGACTGACATGGAAAAAATAGGGTGTTTAACAGCATAGAATAGTTCCTAACACTTTTAAAAACTTCTCTGACATTACAAATAACTTTAGAGAAGGAGCAATAGGAGGGATAGTAGCATATCTTAAAATGACAGATGATATGTGTAATTATATCTCATCCACCACTACTTCTGTAGTTTATTTATTTAATTAATTTAGAGTTGTACCAGAAAAGGCCACCTGATCTAAAATAGCCAGTTGTCAGAGGTGTCCTTGTAGTCACTCGATGTGTAAGCTAAGCTGTGTACACAGTGTGCAAAGTCCCCTAAACCCCCTCTCTAACCCCACCCAATGTTAACACACACTGAAATTTAAAATATTTAAATCTAAATCAGACAAACCAAAAGTAATAATCATGATGTAATTTAAAGAAGTTGTACACAATACAGTATCAGCAGCAATTCTGATTAAATCAAGTGAATCAGAGTCCAAGCGATTCCCTCACCAGTCATGACAGGGGTGGGGTTAGGGGTGGAGTTTGGGAGTGTAGTTTAGTATTTGGTTTTCATCTCATTCAAAGGTGGCAACCCTAAGTGAGAGAGAGAGACAGACAGACAGAGGGAGAGGGAGAGAGAGAGAGAGAGAGAGAGAGAGAGAGAGAGACAGAGAGAGAGAGAGACAGAGACAGAAAGGATGAGGCTGGAGTATAGAAAATGAAGCATGCAGTGGAGCCTTGGTTGACTGTGGAGGTAGGTTAAGAAAGAAAGAGAGAGAGAGAGAGTCAGCATGGAGAACTGAAACATTGTATGGCTTCAATCCAGGGAGCGGTGATGAGAGTAAGTGTCAATAATGTGAATGAAGCCATGTTAAGTACATTGGAGAAAATGTCAGTTTTCAGTGGGCTTGTATGTCAGCGTGACAGGGAACACACACTCAAAATGCAGCAAGGATTCTCATGTGTCAATAATTTGGAGGTACTGTATTAAAGTCTATGAAAAAACAAATTTTCAGAAGCTGTAACTTTCTGTAATTGTGTTTCTGTAGTTGGTGTGGTATGCTACTGGTGACACCAGAAATCTCCTTCATGGTCTCCCTTTACTGCTCCCATACTGAACAAGGTAGAAACTCATTTTTAAAACATTTCAGGACACAGGGACCTGAACAAGGGCACCATCAGCAATAAGCATAGTTGATCTTGGCCAGTATACCAAATAATGTGTATCTATGGTTACTAGCTGCCCCTTAAACAAATTGAAACAAAATTTGAGGGATGCAAAGCAAAAATGTTATAAAAACCAAATTAATAAAACAACAGACCCATGTCAGTATTGGGCGTTGGTTAAGTCCTTTAAGTCACCTGCTAACAATAGGCCAGTGATTCAAATGGCAAAAAAATGATGTGATGCAGTCTCCAAAAGCATTGGCTGACCAGTTAATTCATGTTGCCAGATGTGGAAATACCAGCAAGGACCCAAGAGGAACAAAACTCACTGAGGGAGTTAGGAAATGAACTAAGTAGGCCAGAATTTAGGTTTAGGGTGGTTACATGACGCCAAGTAAAAACAATATTTGGAAATTAAAGGTTAAAAATGTTTGTGGACTGGATGGGGTAGAATGTAGATTCCTGAAGGATGCAATAGAAATTATTATCCCAATTTTAGCAAAAATGTTTAATTGGAGCTTTACTGAGAGTAAGTTTCCAGAAAGTTGGAATCATGCTAAAATAATCCCAATTTATAAAGGGGGTTCAAAAACTGGCCCAGCAACCTACTGTCCTGTTGCTCTCTTGCCCATGGTCTCAAATTTATTGGAGGGTGTGGTTCAGGAACAATTGGTAAGCTACCTAGTACAATATTCTATTTTGCCAAAGTATCAATCAGGGTTCAGATGGGGATATTCCACTGACACCACACTCACCAACCTGGTAGATTTGATTTCAACACCTCTAAATGAAGGCATGGAGATGGGTGCAGTGTTCATGGAGTTATCCAAAGCATTTGATAGTGTTAATCATGAGATCATGGTCTAGAGACTGTTGGACATAGGGGTTGCATCTGAAACCTGTCAATGGTTCGAGTCATATTTAAATAACAGAATTCAGCAAGTTCAGATAGGTAACATTATTTCTAACAAGGTTGTAAATGGGATGGGAGTACCTCAGGGATCACTTCTGGGACATACACTATTTTTATTTTATGTAAACTCAGTTCCTCAAATTATAGAGAAAACCCAGATTCAATTATATGCAGATGATATAGTACTCGTAGCTTCAGGTAAAGATAAAAATGAAATGGAAAAAAACCTACAGGATTATTTTATAATACTTTGTCAGTGGTTTTCAAATTCCAGACTAGTGCTAAATGATAAGAAATCAAAAACAATGATTTTTGGCTCTAAACCAGGACACCAAAAGGGTAAAGAAATCTACATTAAAACTGTTAAGAATGATATTGTTGAACAGCTGTTTGAATACAAGTACCTGGGCATTTGATTACATAGAAGTCTGGGTTTTGATTTCCACACAAGGAAAATAGGGGAAAGAATCAATACTAGAATGGGAGCTTTTAAACGCTCAAAGTACTGTCTAGATTATAAAATGTGAGAAATTGTAGTAAACCAATTATTTATTCCCATAATTGACTATGGAGCCCATATCTTTGGACTAGCAAACAAAGCATCTCTTAGCAAAATAAATAAATGATATAATAAAATGACACAATTTGTAGTAAATCCGCCTAAGTGCATACTGTGTGATCCTGAGCAAATCACTTAACCTCCTTGTGCTCCCAGGTCTCACCTGGAAACAAGCTTCAGCTTAGTGTGCTACTCCTGGTTAAACAATGTTCTCCTAAAATGTGTTTTTTACATGCACCATTGTGATATGTTCATTAAATTAGGCTGGAAGGATTTTAAGACTAAGAAGTAATAAATGGATTTGTCAGCTGTATAAAACTGTATATTCAGGAAATCTAATATATCTAATGGATAAACTGCAGCCAAAGGTCCATGGATATGGGCTTAGAACTAGTGAAATAAACAGATTTGTTACTCCTAAAGTAATACATAGATATGGTGAAATGACCTTTTCCTATCAGTTTTCTAAAGTTTAGAATCTTCTCAAGTCTAGGGATAAGGAACTGGTTAACATGCCCGAACTTTTTAATCAACAAATAAGTAAAGAACCATGGAAGGGTTGCCAGTGTACCTAGTTTGGGCTTAAAGGTTTAAAGGTGTAAAATACAGTAGGTTATAGGCGGCTATTTATATAAATATTTATACTTATATTTACATTGGTAGTAGTGATAGAAATGAATGATATACTAGATATACCAAAAGTGTTGTAATATTGTATGAGGGTGGAGTTTATTATGTATTTAATTTTGTATGTTGATATGTGAATTTATGCAACCTTTTGTAAGAGATTCACCTGCGTAACAGGATCACCTTGAAAACAGGTCCTTTGGATCTAATGGTGTATACTTGACTACTGTGATGACGTTTTCAGTGCCACCTCAAAGTCCAGTCTAACCAGATTAGACCCCCTTTTTAACTTGTTCTGTTGCTTCACTCTGGATTCTCCACCCCACTCTCACCACTGCGATCTTTACCACTCTCTGGCATTCCCTTCTCTTACAAACCATCTCCTGTCCCATATTGTTAAATTTACCTCAAAATTCTGCTTCAACTCTCTCCCTTCACACCTTTCCTCTTCATTGTCTATCCCTCCACCCCCTGTACATTCTTTTAGATCCTCTGATGCCAGGACTCTGACTATCCCTCTCAGGCTCATCTCTGCTGGCCAGTCTGCTTTCTCCTACTCTTTCCCTAAACTATGGAACTCACTTTGCTCCTCAAATCAGAAACTCCTCCTCCCTGCACTCTATCTCAAGTGCCCTTGCTAACTTCTACTCATTGAATTGCCTATGCCCTTAGTTGCCTCACCCTCTTGCCCTGTCTATTTTTGCTTCACTTCTCTGGTTTCTACTAGCATTACCCCACAGCTAAATAGCACAGGCTTCTGCCCTAGCACTTAAATTTTATACAGTTGTACCCATTACCTTTCACTTTGAATGTATCTTTGTTTTAGATCAGCTGTATCATTACCTGTTTATTACTGTATGTGCCTCTCTGATTGTATTTCACTGCACTGTCATGTAAAGCAATTGCAATGTAACTTTGTTGTTGTGTACTTGACTGTTACTCTGGTGTTCTGTTCTCCATAAATTTGCCCCTTTACCCTTTCCCCCAGGACTCACCATGTGACAAGCAGTTTTATTGCTCAGTGGGCCTTTCTGGTGAAACTCTTCAATAAATATAAAGTTTTATAACTACTAATACTACTACTTAAAATCAAGTTTTTTTTTTCCTTTTTGAGAATGGTTATTATTCAAGGACAACTAGTAATTGAAGATATATGGGATACTATTCATTGCCATGCCTAAAAGACAAAGAACCTCTGTGCGCAAACACTGAGGCAAGGGTTACCCCAAAGGGCATTTGGCTGGGAAGCCAAGTTTCAAGAAAATACAAAATCACACATGCCCACACAATGCAAAGCATTATGGGCTGCATATGCAAATCACTACAGAATGTTATGCTGGTCCAACTTTAAGCAGAATTGCATGGTGCCAAAATGCCTCTCACACAGTTAGCCATGCCTGTTGGTCCAGTGGTCCCAACATCTCACAGATTGTTTGTCCATGTCCATGGCATCCAGCAAATCCCCCACCACCCAAGGTCAAGTTCCTTCTGTAACTGCTGCTGGAAAGGTGTATTCCTCCTTACTGAAATCAGCCCTGACAGAAAATATGCATTCTTTTAGGAGATTTCCCTCTGATACACCCCATAATGTCCCTCAGAGCCAGCTTGCACTGCTTCAAGAACAATCTCAGCCAAGTTTACTCCAGTCCTTGCCCTTGTGTCTCCAAACATGGCAGCTCATCATTGTACCACTGCAAATTGCAATGGGAGACTAATGGGTGGATACCAGAGGTGAGCAAAATTGTCAAACCTTGTTTTGTGAAGTGCTTCATGAATTTGACACACTTTTCAAATTGCTCCAATATGCAAAGTGACACTTTAGGAAGTGTGAGGTGGGCAACTTCACAATAACTTCACATGTGTGGTATGTGACCATGTACAGTACTTCATGAAGTGGTACTTTGCTGGCCAGGATTATTTGAAGTTGGAAGAGTGTGATGCAAACAGAGGCTGCTTGTAAACCACCTACCATGTGACCGCAGAAGCTTCTGTCACATGGTACAGGAACATCATTTACATACAGTGCAATCTCTGTTTCAGTGTAGTTCTAGATAGGCTAGTGGTGTGTCTAGTTTTGTTCTCTAAATAACAGTAGTTGAAAGTGAAAGTGGTGAAACTTGCAGTGTCTCTGTGACATATCTTTTTTGTCATATAGTAGTGTTTTCTCCCATTGTTTCTTGTGCACTTTGTCTTTTGTTTGCCCAGTTATTTATTTATTGCACAATGTTGTGCTTTCCTCATAGCAGGTGTATTGTTAAAGAAGCCACTGAAGCAACCTGAACAGACTGCCTTCATCCTTCTCTCCTCCATATCCTGTCTGCCACTGCATGTGCAATGTTGTGCTTTTCTCATAGCATGCCTATTACCAAAGAAGTCACAGGAGTAACCTGAACAGACTGCCTGCTGCCTGCCTGCCTGCATCCTCCTCTCCTCCACCTCTTCTGTGCCATTGCCTGTGTAATGTTATGCTTTCCTCACAACATGCCCATCACTAAAGAAGCCACATCAGCAACCTGAACAGACTGCCTACTGCCTGCATCCTCTTCTCCTCCACCCCTCAGTGCCACTGCCAGCACAATGTTGTGCTTTTCTCATAGCATATCCATCACTAAAGAAGCACTGGAGCAATCTGAACAAAATGCCTGACTGCCTACCTGCCTGCATCCTCCTCTCTTCCTCTTCCTCTGTGCCACTGCCTGTGCAATGTCATGCTTTCCTAATAGCATGCCTATCACTAAAGAAGCAACAGGAACAATGTCATGCTTTCCTCATAGCGTAAGCATCATGTAGGAAGCCACTTAAGCAACCTGAGCAGACTACCTGCCTGCATGCATCCTCTTCTTCTCTTCCTCCTCTTTGCCACTACCTGTGCAGTGTTGAGCTTTCCTCACTTCATGCCCATCCAACTCAGTCTGGAGGAGGATAGTGGTGTTGAATTTACCTGCAAAGTTTTAATTAACTTCACTATCAAATTTAATTCATGAAGTTCTTCACAAATGTAGTGTTGTGAAGTGAGATACCCAACTAGCAACTTTGCAAAGGTTTGTGAAGTGCAAAATAACCAAATTCACAAACACTTTGCTGGAGAAGTTTTAATTTGCTGTATCCATAGTGGACAGTGGATACAACTTAGAAGCTTCTGTCACCAGCAGTCAAAAGAGCCATATTATAGCCCTCCACAAATGCATCAACAGCACCCTTGCAGGTGGTCAACATGCCTATGATGTAGAAACCACAAAATTTGGGCACACACCATTAACACCACAGAATAGTCAATGTCCAAAGCTAGCAAGATGAAAAATATACTCATATACTGCAGTCACAGGTCAACAATAAAAGGCCATATGTTTTCTTGCAACAGGGCTTTGATCACAGCTCGAGAGTGTCTCATGGAAAGTGCTTTTTTTATAGTGCTCACTGAATAAATTAATTGATTAGTGCAGAGGCAACAATTAATATGCCTAAAAAGACTTAAAGGGAGACACTTCAAAAGAAGTTACCCATGTGTCAGTGGTGGAATTGAAACAATTTTACAATATGGATTTTAAATTGTGGATTTAAAATTATACACTGTCATGCATACGTATAGCAATAATCAGTCTAACAATCAATGCTGAAAATAAAATTGGCAACCGGGCAAAACATAAAGGAAGCACAAAAATGCACATGACTATCCATGTAAGGAGATGCTTCAGAACTTTTGGTGATGTCATGCACCTGTGAACACCTCGTTGCATTGGCTCCATGGGATATAACTCAGTAAAACACCTTTTAATTACAACTACTTACAACAAATTAAGTTTCTAGACAGAGGAAAAGGTGCATAATTTGGATGCTGAGATCAGAAAGAAATTCTTCCCCATGAGGGTCTCTTGATGAAAGGAGATTCAGATGGGAAGAATTGGACAGTGAGGACTCTGTCTCGTCCCAGACCACAAGATCTTCATGGAGAGCAGGCACTTCCATTATAAATCACTCTATACAAAAGCAGATGGATATAATGCTAAAAGAGATTTGGGGCTTCTGTCAAGAAATGAGGTCCACAATGGTGGCTTTATGATAGATATTGGGAAAATAGAAACTAAAATGGACTCGCTAGAAACGCAGCTGACACAAGATTCCCGCATTGACACCATTAAATGGGCCATTCTGCAACTACACACTATGGTTCAGAATCTCCAAGACAGGGAGAAGGATGCAGAATGTAGAGCCTGAAAAAATAATTTATTGATTTGCAATCTCCCAAAGGGTGCAGAAGGCACAGATATGGCTAATTTCCTTCAGTAATATTTATGATCTGCTCTAACTTTGCTACAGGACTCTTCATTAGAAATTGACAGGGACCATCTTGTCCTGGGTCCCAAACCTGCAACTGAGAGCCGGCCATGATCTGTAGTGGTTAGATTTCTGAGATTTACCAACAAAGAGAAGACTCCACATCTGGCATGGTAGCAAAACGTTGTTAAATTTGGAGAGGTACAAATCTTTTTTGACAACGACTAGCCTCCTGCGATCACCTCACAACATAGAGCCTAATTACCAGTACAACACACTCTAACCAAACAAAACATCTGATTCTGCACCCCATATCCAGCATGTCTAGTGGTGGTTCTGGAGAAAAATACCAGGACTTACAACACAGCTACGGAGGCGATTGAAGACCTCCCAAAACAGGGTATTAAATTGGAATCTGCCCCTTGACCAATGCCCCCCCCAGCTCCCTGGCAATTAAGTTGGCCTGAAAAGCAAAGGCAATCAAAAATAAATGCTGCTGCCTGCCACCAACAATCAAACAAAGCAATACAGAGCATTGTCCGGTACCTCAATGCCTCACCTTCTGCTGTTGCTGCTGATCACCAGGATGAACAGAACTGAATCCGATGGGAATGAGATTTGATGCAGGTATGTCTGTGACGGTGAGGAAAATGGTCCCTTAGTTAGAGTAACCTCCCCCAGTTATTGTTAGGGCAACTCTCCACTCCACGAATGCTGATAATTGTTTGAGACTGTTCATTAGATGTAGGGCCGGTTTTGGATGCTCCCCTTCCCAACCCTCCCCCCGCCTAGGAGAGATGGTGTTAACATGAGCTGCTGGACAGGAAAGAGTGGGATAGTTTTATATCTCAACACCTAGGAGATGCTGCAGTACAGCATTTAAGAAGAGAAGAGTAGAGACCCCTCCACACCCTGGAAAGCTGATGGCAGTGGGAATGATAGGCTATAGGCCTCCTGAATAGCAAAGGAGCAGCATGAACCCATTGAGTGTTTGTTATACAATAACAGAGGCCATCAAAGCAGTAAGAGTAGTTGGTGTATGCATCTGAATTGGAGTCTTCCCAAAACAATGTCAGTTTCTTATGGAAAATTACAAATAGGCTGTCATTCTACTCTCACTCAATCACCGCATGGTGCCTGGTTGAATGTACTGTGGTGCAGCCTTGGGCTACAGACTTCCTAGCAGCTCTCTTTGTCTCTGGGGAGTGGAGGGATTCCATGATGGCTTACAGCAATTGGATGGGAGTGGGGTCCATGTGGGGGATGGGGAGCCAAGGACCGGCATGGATGCTATTTGTTTTGAGAATCGGGGAGCTGCTCAGCACAATAGGGCAATTAGGACTGTTGACCCCCATGGGCAATGTGGAAACACTGGCTGCAATCAGAAATTAAAACAATTAAGCTTAGCGCCAAAATGTTTCAGCTATATGTCATCTGATCACCATTCTTGTCAAACCAAAATTCTAAACACACAGAATGTTAAACGTGTTAGGTAAAACACTACTGTATATAGTTGCCTGCTGGATGTTATGGTTGAAATGTGAGATGCTTAAAGGAAAAAGCACATGTCATCAATATGTAAGATGAGCTGGGCAGGATGGTGGGAACTGGGGAGAAACAAGACGTATTTCACCCGGGCCCCCTAGCCAATAGGCACTGTTTAATAAAAACAAGTACCCAGGTCTCATTTGGGGCCCAAAGAGGTGATCCTCTTAAAGAGGATATGTGGACAGTGAGCTACACTCTCACTCCAGGCAGGAGGGGAAATCACCCTAGCAACTGGAACATATCTACTGATACTGATATTGCTCTTTGGAGCAACCCTGAGGTCCCCCCTTCCACACAGAGCTCAGATGATACAGAATATTTTGACCCATTGAGGTGGAAATTGGACAGTACTGGGGAATCCGGGATGGGTGCTCTGGCCTCCTCCCCCCATTAGTGAGTTGGGGTGCCCTGGCCTATGCGGTGCCTCTTCCCCTTCCCACCCCAACAGGTTGCCTTGCTGAGGAGATGAAGAGGAGGCTGCTTGGTGAGCAAGGAATATCCCACTTCAGGGCACACTCACTGATATAACAGGATATCTGAATGGGGGTGTGAACTGAGCTCACTATGCCCCCCCCCCCACACTGAGCCTTACTCTGGATTACAGGAATGTGACCTAGGAGCCCTGGCCAAAAATACACATTGATAATTACTTGGGGGATGGGAAGGATCTGTGTGGCCAGGTAGGGGCACCCCTCAATGACTAAGAAGAAGTGATACCCCCCAGTACCTTATATAACATAAGTGTACATGCCATCTGAAATAACAAAGGTGTAAAGTTATAACTGACAAAATTGTTTATGTTACTGTTATAAAGTTTTAAAAAATAATTAGTTCCTCTTGCATAAGTTGGTATACTAATTTCTCATAAAGAGTTTCCCTCAAAGGTAAGGTGATAACATGTTTCTTAAGCATGATCCACCACTTATTATTGTATATGCATTACATGGGGATCTCTGTTTATTTACCATTCCCAATGGAGTGCATGATGTCAAAATTTGCCCTAAAACCCACTTTCCACTGCCCCTTAGTCTAGGGACAAAAGGCCCCTCTTGAAAGGGAGGGTTATCCTTCCTGCAAACACTGTTTGCACCAGGGCCTATCTGAGCCCCCACCTTAGACTCTAGTTGGATCAGTAGTTCTGATATGCTTAGCTAAGTTGCTAGGAAAGTATATTTATTGTTTTTGAAGTTTAGGCTCTCATAGTTCAAGGACTGATAACTGAGGTTAGAGTTAGTTTAGTTATGTTTAATTTAATAAAAAGTTCCTATACCACCCCCAGGTATGTCAGTGGTAAGCATGGTCACCATATACATTTAACAGAACCTGGACAGGAGGGGAGGGGAAGGGATGGGGGGGAGGCCTGGGGAGGAAGGCTCCAGATCAGATAAGAGTTCAAGTTCTATAAATGGGAACCCTGGGTGTTCATATCTGCTCATGGAATGTGAATGGACTCACTGACCTGGTAAAGAGGGCAAAGATGTTGAGTTGAATTAAACAGCTAAAACTGGACCTAGTGTATCTCCAAGAGACACACCTGACTAAGGATGAGCATGCTAAGTTAACAAGATTCAGTTTTACCACAGATTTTCCTCTTCTTCTACGTCGGGCAGGAGGTGGGGAATATCTATATTAATACCCAGACATACCAATTTTGAAAATCACCAAGTGTGGATTGATCTAGATGGAAGATTGATGATGTTCCTGGGCACATTATATGGAGTGGAAGTTACACTAGCTAACCTATATGCCCATCCAGGATTTAATACCCCAGAAATTGAATCTCTGATGGACAAAGACCTTACACATACAAAAGGCATTCTGTTATTGGCTGGAGACTTTAATATGACTCTTAGTCTCTCACTTGACTCATCCTCCACCTGGCAGACACGACAAACAGCTCCCCAGAAATACTTAACAGCTCTAGTGAAGGAGGTTGGTTTAGTTGACATGTGGTGTGCCCTTAAGTAAGTTGGAGAATCACAGCACTAATATTCCAAATATGTCCAGAATGCCTTAGGTTTGTTTGATTTTTGTTTATTTCAATTGTTAAAATGTAGTCCAGTCAGTTTGGGTCTAATGAGGAGTTTACTATGGGTAGCTATTTTTGTGATGTGTCTACTACATTGAAGCAAGCCAGGGTGCAGTGCAATACCCTGCACTACTACAGCAGTATGCTGCAGAGATTAATGCTATTCAATGACATTTAAGCTTCTTTGTTATGCAGTATTTTGTGACATGCCATTAACTGCAAGATATTTGGTTGCATCCTGCCTGATTCTGATCTATGCATATAAATAGAAATTGTTTTGATAATGCACATCATTTTTGAGACATCTATTCCATAATATATATATTTATACAATATGGATGAGCAAATAACTCATTGAATAAAAATATGTATTCTCACTGCAATGGATTATTCTCACTGCAGTTAAATAAAACACTGTGGTGACTGAAATAAATCACTATGGTGACATCACCACAGTGGATTATTTGGGGCCCTAGTGTATAAATAGAATACATGATGGGCGAGTGTGGAACACAGGAAATATTTGCGCTTGTGCATAGTGACCTTTGATAATATCACTTGTGGCTCCGCCACGCTATGCCACTCATGATATTACCGGAGGCCACTATGCACTCATGCAAATATTTCCCATATTCCACACTTGCCCATCACATATCCCCTATTCATACAATAGGGGCGAGGTGATATTACATGAAATAAAAACATGTATTCATGTATTCACACCAGAGTTGACTAAATCCTGCATGTCGTATGAACTGTGATAATATCTGACATTTATACATACACTGCAAATGTCAGCAGGTGATATTACCACAGTGCTTACATCAGAGAAGGCACCTTTCAAGTCACCTGCCTAACTGAACTACTTTAAAATGAAACTAACCTCTAAAAATGGCACATCTCAGCAGGATTTGCAACAATATGTCGAGCTGACACTCAAATGGCACAAACAACACACAGACACCCTAAAAATAAATAACTTCCCAAAACTGTACCTACAACCAGTAATGACCCCCAATGAAGTTAACCGGTGGTAACAAACAGTAATCCCACATGGCACACAGAGCCCCAGATAATAAATAACAAGTTCCCTAAAATCTACCTCGCAGCAGTAATCACTCCAATGAAGCTGACCAGTGATGAGAAGCACTAATGACTCCGGTGAAGTTTGCTGACATTAAGAAGAGACTGAAACCAGCTGCTGAGAAGCTCTGGTGAACAGGAACACAGTGCAAAAGTCAAATAAACTCATTGTATTACACACTACACTCCCAAGAAAACCAGTAAAATAAACTACCAAAATATTCCAAAAACAATAAACAATTCAAAATAAATGTGATGTGCTGCATAGGATGCCAAGTGAAACTCCAGAACAAAATCCCACCCCAAAACAGAAGTGAACCAATCAAGACACACGAATGCACACACGTACACCACTAACAAACAATCACATCACAGCAAGGTACCCCATTAATAAATTGAACCGATCACTTAGTAGAACTAACAGTCATTCACAAACAGAAACTTGATTTCGTTCAGAAAACAATAAAAAACGCGGAGTACAACCATCAGAACAAAAAGTGCCATGCTATAAACAAATATACAGCAAAAATATCATAGTAAAAATCACAGAACCCACAAAAATGCTCTATTGTATAAACTGAATACAATGATGTGCAGGAGTGGGATATGGAAATTATCTTCACTCGTGAACAGTGACCTCGGGAACCATCACTTGTGACTCCGCTATGCTCCGCCACTAGTGAGGTATCCTGAGGTCACTGTTCACTCATACAGATATTGTCCATATCCCACTTCTGCCCATCATGTATCCTATATACATATATAAATACGGGATACATGATGGGCAGGAGTGTTGTATGGAAAATATTTTCACTCCTGCAGAGTGAGCTCTGGATACTCACGAGTGCCGAAGGCATGAGTGAAAGTACCTAGACGTCACGATGCAGGAGTGAAAATAATTTCCATAGCACACGATTGCACATCATGTGTCCGATTTATACAACAGGGGTTTCCAGAACTTTTTAATTTTTGTTCACTTTATCTTTTGGAATAAACAAAGAAGACACAGGACAAAACAAAACTTCTTCTAAAACAAGCTAAAACACTAATTTGCCATTTGGAATGAAGCAGGCTGCATTTATTGGTAGTTGAGGTATTCATGGGTGTGAAAGGCTTTGCTCTTTTTTGGCTTCTTGTCAGTATGAAACTGGTTGTTGTTAGCTTGCTTTGGTGCTCTGCAGGAACACAATGTGCTTTTCTAGGGCTAGCAGGTGAGTTGCAGGTGGGACTGATATACTGATTAGTTTCCTAGACTACTGAGGGTTTGGTGGAGTTCCTTCCTGATTGTTGTGTTAGGGAAACCTGCCTAGAGTGATATCTACTTCAGCAGGGTCCAGCCAAGTATTCTGATTGGTCAGGATGTAATTAAGAGATCAGGATAGTGATTGCTTTAGGTAGGGTTTTAGCCTGACATCAGCACAGTGATAATATCAGCCTGTGAGGTAAGCACAGTATGTATAAAATATAGAATAAAGTATGGGTCAGGGTGTGTAACGAGAAGTTTACACACACCGAGAGGTTAGATGCTACATAAACCCGGAGGCGAGCATGAGGTTGTCAACATCTAACCCGAAATTCAATTACACACACTGACCCATGTTTTATTTTATATAATTGCTGGGTTTGCCTTTTTCGCCTCAGCAATTATATAAAATGCATGCAGGTTGCTGCTTGGCCCACCCAGGTCGATTGGAGCATCCGGTCTGTGACTCGCGGTACTGTTAAGAATCAATTTACTTTTTTTCTTTGGGGGTGAGCAGTAGAAACAGTTTCTGTTTCAAAATTGAACTTACCGCCCAGTCCAATTCAGAGTGGCAGTTTACTTTTCCAGGGGAAGGTGTGCAGCAGGAGTTCTGAAGGGTAAAGATGCAGAGCCAGGGAAAACCGTGCGCGTGTTTGCCGTTATAAATGCTCCTTTATAATGGCAAATTACGCCACAGTTTCTCTATGG
This sequence comes from Neoceratodus forsteri, assembly GCA_016271365.2. Taxonomy (NCBI): domain Eukaryota; kingdom Metazoa; phylum Chordata; order Ceratodontiformes; family Ceratodontidae; genus Neoceratodus; species Neoceratodus forsteri. The sequence continues at coordinate 63,815,095 of CM057457.1, read as the reverse complement.
GAAAAAGGCTAAGCCAGTTATTATTGTCAAATATTATCACACTGTGATAATATTTCTGGTAAAAAAAATCACAGTGTGATTTTCTACCAGGATTTACATCACTGTGTGTAAGATACATGGATTTATCCACTACTCATTTGTCTCATCCCAGCTGTGTATATAGATATATATATTCAAGAGGGGTGGACCCAAAATTAATTCCATAAATGCTGATATTTAGAATACTGTGTACATAAATTTCATCTATGTACACAGTAAACTCATTGTCAGCATTTGTGTACATAGCAGACACATCACAATGCATTTATATGCATAGCAGACATGTCAGTCCCCCCTGTCCACCCACCAGAACTATGTCTGCAGTTTCAGTCTTCCCTTTCACTTTTGAAACAGAGGTCCAACAGCCCAGCATACTAAACAAAAGTATTGTACAGCTACCTTAACCCACATATATAAAAGGAAGTTGCCTTTCACAGCATAGTACACCAGTACAGCACTAGAACAGCAAACAGGTCATTTAACATTTTTGCAGATGTACCTGATCTTTTCATTTGCCACTGTCACTCTTAGCACTCCAGACTCCATGGTATCCAGTGTGATTCATGTTCACCTGAAATCCTCCCTAACAGCCCGCATCCAACTTCTCTCACATACATCTCGGTTACATACAAAAAAATGCACAAATTGAGTTTTACACACATTGTTGAAGCAACGCTGCTGTGATTTCACCCCTCCTGCTGCATGCCTGCTCATACACAACAATGAAAAACTACAAAGCCAGAACAGTCAGAAACAAACAGAGCAAGCCTTTAATTCTAATTTGATGCATATTTAAAAGCAAAACAAGGAATCCCAGCTCACAGTTCTCCCTCATTAGTTCAAACAAAGTCCCCCTGCCGGCTATGAAAGACATTGCTCACCAAACACTGACAGTCTGACACCATCTTTTTTGAAAATTTTCTGAAGCCTCCTTCCCTAAACAATCTCCTGTGACATAGTGCCACTCATGCTGGCATCATGATGCGGCATTCAAGCATGGTAATGGGAATGACCATTGCAAAACATAAATTTAAATTTAAAAACAAGCAACAAGACCTTAAAATTAAATACAGTCACAAGGTCCCACAACTCTAGTGAAAATAAATCAATTATTCCACAGGTCCCTGCTATGTATCCCATATCTATCTATCTATCTATCTATCTATCTATCTATCTATCTATCTATCTATCTATCTATCTATCTATCTATCTCTCTCTCTCTCTCTCTCTCTCTATATATATATATATATATATATATATATATGAGGTAAAAAAACTCTATTTAATGCATCAGTTAGGATTGTTCCACAGCCACAAAAGCGAAGAAATTCGATGTTAGGGTTGAACCCCCTCTTGCACCCCTTCAGCCCACCCCCCCAACCGGCATTGGGGTGCGCATTGAGGTCATCGGACCTAACTCTCACCCCATCACATGTGGAAAGAAGCTGAGGAATAGGAGAATGGGGTGAGAGTTAGGACCACGCCACCAACGTGCACCCCGATGCCAGTTGGGGGTGGGCTGAGGAGTGCAAGGGGTTTCAACCCTAACATTGAATTTCTCACTTTTGTCACTGTGGAACAACCCTAACTGATGCATTAAACAGAGTTTTTTGCCTCTAATATATATAGATAGATAGATAGATAGATAGATAGATAGATAGATAGATAGATACATAGATACATAGATACATAGATACATAGATAGAGTGATATACACATATATATATATATATATATATATATATATATATATATATATATATATGTGTGGGATATGCTGGTCCCCCTCATGTAAAAATATCGGTGATATTTTTTGTTTGATTGCTGATTGGCTTCATGACATCACGAGTGGTGAAGCCTTGATTATTGCAACTCCCTGTAGTTAGGACTACCTGGGGTTGACATCCACCACCTGCAGCTAGTGCAGTACACTGCAACGTGATTGTTGACGGGGACTTCTCGATCTTCTTATATCACACCTGTGCTGCACAATCTGCATTGGCTGCTGATCTGGTGGCGGATCACCTTTAAAGTCAGATTGCTGACTTATAAAGCCCTAGATGGACTTGGCCCTGACTACTTGAAAGAGCTTCTTGTACCTTACTGCCCCAAGTGACAGCTCAGTTCGGCTGATGAGGGGTTGCTGGAGATTTTGAGGGTGTCTTTAAAATCTTCTGGGGTCCGTGCATTCATGTACATGGCCCCTACCCTCTGGAATTCTCTACCCTATCAGCTGCGGGATTGCGTGACCATGAGGGGATGTAAACAGGATTTGAAAATTTTTTATGTCATCAGGCCTTTAATGGAATGGACTGAAGAGACCCCAATAGATTATTTTATTGTTGTGGCTGCTGATTTTACTACTGTTGTTTTAACCTAACTGTACCGCACCTTGATATTTTGAAAGGTGATTAATTTAAATAAAGTTATGATTATTATTATTATTAATCAGCATGAGAACAAAAATATCAACAATATTTTCACTAGGAGGGTAGCATGTTTCAGGTATGCCATACATCCTCTCAGTGTTTTGTTTTTTTGATTTTGGCGGCTGTTTATTTATTTTTTTTCTTGAGCTTCAGGATGACCAAGCATAATTTTCAGATGACCAAGTGGTTCGAGTGTTTTCAGATGCATGGGATGCTCATTTATGTCTGTTCTTCATTACACAGTTGGAGTTGTGGGAGTTTGGGTGGTGATCAGGCCCAGAGGCGGGAGCAGTGCTTATTCTCAGAGAGGCTGAGGAAGGAGCACTTGTTGGCAGCATGCAGGATGGAGAACTGCCACTTGGAGACAAAAAGTGTGTTTGCCTGGTATAGGGAGGGAGGTAAGGAGACAGGATGTGGTCAGGTGTTGTCGTGGGAGGTAGGTGAATGGTACTGGGGATGGTGCTGGCTTTAAAAAGGGTTTTGTGCTGAGTTTTCATATATATATATAAATATTTTTATTGGCATTATGTGACCATTTGTCATCAGGGAGAAAGTAAAAGAGCTTGTTTGGGTGCTGCAGAGAAATGAAACTGCAAGCGGGAATTGACATGAAAGAGAGCAGCTGCATTTTTGATTATGCTGCTCTCGCTGTCATCTCCAGTCGATGGGGACCTGCTAGAGGTATATTTGGACCTACAGTGAAAATATTTTCCGATATTTTCACTGTAGGTCATAGCAAGTAAAATAACAGTGTTATTTGGGAAAGTTAGCCCACAGGTATGGTATATATATATATATATATATATATATATATATATATATATATATATATATATATATATATATATACACACACACACACACACACACACACACACACACACACGATCAGCGTCATTCTGGATTATGCAGTATCTCACATTAATGCATACAGCATCTGCTATTTTTCTCACCAAAGTGTAAGTACAGGGTTAACTTTCATTCAATTTATTATTGTGATGCTAGGAATCTAAGTAACTCTGAGCTGAGTAATGTTGTGAATTGCAGAATTTACTCCCCCTTCATAAATGCTTGTTATGTTTGAATGAATCGAAGTTAGTCATCATGTAGTCATCACCAAATTAAATCTCTTCTAAGATAAAATTAAGTAAACAATATACTTTGAAGGGTTTCTAATAGAGGGGCTGATATTTTCCATGACAATGTAATATAAATTCCAAACACATTTACTTGCTATACTGCACAGCTATTTTCTTTTACATGGTGAAAGACTTTTTGCTACAAGTCATGAAAAGTATACTCTATTTAAACATAAGTAAATTGATTATCTGCCAAGAATAAAAGTAATTATTCTTCCACTTCAGGATATTGATTAGCTGTTAGCAGTGCACACATAACTAGAATGCAATTGCTTAATTGAAGAGGTCTCATTTAACTCTAGGCATTTCTTACTGTAACCGATTACTCTTTTAGTACTTTCTGTATTTTCTAATATTTTAACTGACTCCTACAGTAAATACATATGTTCCTAACTATAAATAATTTGATTTTTTTAAAGATGAGCCAGTTGAGCAGAACTAATTTGCAATGGCTTCTATGTTCAGTAAAGATAAATAACTACTATGCAAACAACTATGTGTGCTTAATTTACATGCAGGTTCATGTTCCATACTGTGGGAAAAGTGGTTGGTTCAGTTGACTGGCAGAAGACTATTGAACTTTTCAACTCCAGCTCATTCATTTGAATGTGACCCAGGTCAGTAGTGCATGAAAGCCAGCCTATCAAAGAAATAATGCATGACAGGGTGTGTGTGTTGTGCTTGATTAATGTCATGTCTCAGGTGTTTGGACACGAGGCAACAGGCCAAATGCTTCCAACACTCAAGAAGTGATGCTATCCCAGCATTACACACACCCTGTCATGCAATATTCCTATTATACAATGGCTAATTTGTTGAAAACAAAGGAAAATATTAAAAAATAAATTTTTTAAATATGTTTTCCTTTACATTTTTCTGTGTGGGTATATGTTCCAAAAAAAGTCCCAATTTTCTGTTTAGCCAGTAGGTGGTGTTGTTCTATACTGTTGTAGTGTCTGAACCACGGTCTCCTCTACTCTTCTGTGTCCCTCTCTCTACTGCCATTTTCTTTCAAATAACAAGAAGGTAGAGTGACTGTATTTTTTTTTTGTAAATGGCACCTATGACCAGGACCACGGGATCACCAATCAGAAGCTGGACTGTGAGTGCAGGACATCACTGATCTTAATAAGTTGCACACCATGGTGATGTCCCATCAAAAGTAAGAAGAGCAGTCTGTTTGAGCTGGAAGTGGGCATGTGAGCGTGGAGTGGACTGTCCTGAAGCCTATCACGATGATGGCTTTTTTCTGACTTGTAGTGAAATATTTCATTAATATTAGGAAGTTCTAGTGAGTTAAGAGAAGTGCGTGCTACTTTTTTGAAAACTGTTATGCTGACCATGGGTTCAGTGAAGCTGGCTACACTGATGGCTTCACTTTCATTTTTTTAATGTGTGGCCACACCCTGCTCATTATTCACAGTGCTATTTTGCTTGTAGTTCTCCTGGTACAGTGGTTGTGTGTTTTGTACAGTTTGATAAAAAGTGAGGAACCTCACACAGTCAGTCTGTTTTGGGTGGGCAGGGAGCACCGATGTGGAGTGGGGAGCGATGAAGCCGAGCACAGTGACAGCATTCTGGCAACATTCAGACTACTTTGAACAAAATTGGACTACAGTGACTAAAATGTATTAGTGTGATAGGACATAGAGCTTTTCTTTATTTGATAAGTGTTTAGACTGTTTCAATACAGTAGGAGGTAGGGGTTTACTTTTGAAAAAAGTGTTTTGAAGTACTGACAAAAGCCACAGCAGCCATGCCAAGTGTGGGCAAATTGGACATGGGCTGTGGACTGATTTTTTTAAAATATTTAATGTGGTATATGAGTGCAGGGCTATATCCGTTATGCTATGTTTGCAATAATACATGACAGGGTGTGTGCTAGACACTTTAACACACAGCTAGGAGGCGTAGTGAGGCATAAGGCCACCAGTCGAGTGCATCCAGCCTCCTAGCCGTGTGTTAAAGTATCTAACACACAGACCCTGGAGTGGCTTATTGCACTTATGAAATGGGCATCTACATTATTAATGCATGTGAAAGGTGAAAAAGCAACAATAAGTAATTAAAAACTTAAATCTTTTTCTTTAATTTAAATAAAATAGTGCCTCCGCCAGTTTAGTGTGTGCTTTTTTTTTTGACTTGAGGATTTTTTACCTAGGCAGGCTGCCATACTTGCAGTGTTTTGAGTTGTCCTGGCATTGCCCCCTTCCACTCCAGTTCTACTTTTTTCTCTTTCATGAAAACAGTAATGGGTACAATAAGGAGGTACCAAGCAGGTGGCAGCTATGTTTGAGTAGGACTGTGATCGAAAGACTGGACTGGTGGCAAGAAAGAGAAGATATCTCAGTGGCTGGGAGTGAGAAAGCAGATGGTTGAGTGCAATGGGAAAGCGATCAAAGAGATCATGGCAGTAATTGATTTTTTAAATAGTCTTGCTGCTTGTTTAGTTTTTTCTTTCAGTTTACTACAGACTGCATCCACGAGGTGACCAAGGCCAAGTGAACAGGAGGTCAGAGATATGTTTTTTATTTTTTACAGTTAGGCTGGCACCACTTCTGTCAAAAATAAGATGGTTGCGTTTTATTTTCTTAATGTTCTGAGTGGGCAGCATCATCCATATCAATGCCCACTGGGCAGTGTTGGACTTTCTTCCTGTGTGTTAGACACTTTTGCAGACAGGTAGTAACCAATCAGATTTCTTATATGCTAGGATCCATTTCTAAAGCCAGGATAACATCATGGGTATAGCCCCAGACTAACCAATCAGAGCCCAGATTTCTTTCTTGCCATTGTATAATATCATTTAATGGCAGTACAGTGGCCAGCTGTACGTACATGTGGTATGGCAGTCTCCATGTAGTTCCTAGTGGACAGGTGTCTTCATCACTAAAAGCCATCACAATTTACATTAATTGGTACTCTTGTTAACAGATTTACATGAGAGTCCAAGGCTTGAAGTGACATGTAGTCTGAACTACAGTTAAGCTGTCACTCATGGCTGGCCCAGTGGCTCTGAGGGCTGAGGAGCTGGATGCCACACCTCCTGCCACACCAGCGACCAGGTTTTGGGAATGACCTTGGGTCATTGGGGTGTCAGCATTGGGGGGGACAGAGCAAGATAGAACAGCCTAAGGGCAGCTCTCCTCTCCTCGGGTGGTTGTCACCCCCCTGTAGTTCTGCTGCCACTGGGTGGAGTTCTGGTGGCAGCATAGGTGGGAGGGGTGGCAAGTCAAGAGGATGCCTCAGAACATGGCAGAAGCGTTCCTCCACATGCTCACATGTGTGCCTGGGGAAGTGGGCAGACAAAAACAGGGAAAAACACCAGATAAAAACATAACAGGAAAAAAAAAGTTAGGCTGTCACCCACCAGAGAGGTACCTGCCTGATAGAGTTGAGCCACATTGGTGGACATCTTGGTGAGTTTTATCCTGCATCTACAAGTTCTGTACCTATCATATAGTATGCATGTATAGAGACCTCTGATCCCCAGTGCTGTCAGTCTGGTAACTATCTGCAGCACTAATGTTCAGTGCTGAAAAAATAAAATAAATTACTGTACCGATAAGCGTCTGTACTAAAAACAATATGCGCAATGTATTTTCAGTTTCCTGCCTAAGTACTGCCACATTATTTCAGGAGCAAAGCTCAAAGCAGGAGAGGAATGTGTCCCTTACAATCTATAGCAACATTAACAGTTTGAAGCACAGGGTTACTCTAATAGTGATATAATCAGTGCACATGACAGAGAAGACCAGTCAAACAGATCTTCCTTTTAATGCCATGACAGCAGGAAGGGGGGGGGGGTCATGTATGAACTTTGTATCCACATTCATTGTGCAGACATCAGCAGCTGAGTCAATTATTAATAAAAATTGAATCACCCTCTTGACTGAGTCCATATCAGAACTGTACTTGTAGAAAAAAAAAACACATATGGGTTCAGAAGGGACAAGAGCATAGGGAACAGGATCACACACTGTATGCATCAACACCGAAAACCGAAAACATGGTTGCCACCAATGCCTACATGTAATGAATGTCACAGGTGTGGCCACAGCAAATACTGTACTGTGATATAATAGATGTATGCAAAACCTTCATTAAACCTTGTACAGTTCGGAGCACTGAGATCAAATGCAATGTAAATTGCAACACAACATAACCTGGTTACAAAGCTGAATGCAAATGTGTAAGTTTCTACATAAGTAAGACTAAGAGGAAACTTAAGAAGAGGGTGAGGAATCATGCTAGGGCAGTGCTGAACCACAACACATACTGCACAATGGCATGCTATGTGCACACTGCTTGAGATCCAGAACAGCACAAGTTTAAACATGTAGGTATTGAGAAGGTAGTGAAGTCCTCCAGTGGTAGTAATTTGGACAATTTATTCTCCATAAGGGAGGCATTTTGTATATTTAATATCAAAGCTACATTACCAACTGGACAGAATGACAGATCTGGGGCCAGATATTCAAAACTTTGCCATGGGGCAAAATTAGCTCGGAATCATTTGCAAGCTATATTCAAAGGAATAACCCTGGGGTTAAATGAGTTGAATATGACATGCAAACAAAGGTGTGCAAACAGGGCTGAGAGTGCAGTGCAACAATAGCCCGGCAAATAAGACAGCACTGAATATAGCAACCGAGAGCAGTACCAACTGCAACAGCTGCCCAGTGCACACAAAGTTAGAATTAGTGAAGGCTGAACAATCTATTTTATTTACTTATTTATTTTTTGTTGACCGGGTAAGGTACGCTAGCCATAGCAATGACTATTTTCAGGCATGACCCAGACGTCTACAGAGACAAAACATTTGATTAACAAAGGCAGAACAACACTAAACAGTAAAAGCTTAGCCAATAATAATACAGTGTAGGCAGGAAAAAAAACCAATAAGTATACATTGATTCAACAACAATGTATAATATAGAATGATAAGAGAGCAAATACAATTAATAAGGACATTTGGCAGCAATTCAGAAAGCAAAAATGGGGTGAGATATTATAAGAACAAATACCATTGTTATAGTCATATTAGATGGATATAGGAGAGTCAGGAATTGATTGTGGTGGGGATGCAATAAAAAGGGAAGGAGGATAGGATAGGATAGGAAAAATAAGGCAAGGTAAGAGGATGAGGACTAGATATACCAAAAGTAGGGCAAGGAGGTGACTGGAAGAAAATACACTGCTTAGCTGTTGAGGTGAGGGGATGCATAGATCAGGAGAAGATAATGGACTGAAGCAGGAGCAGGAATTTGTGAGATGATCACATTGACATTTTTTGAAAGAGGCATGGGATGGTGCTAGCCATATAGCTAGAGGGAGGGAATTCCAGTGATGGAGAACATAACAGGAGAAGGAGCTAGCACCTTTGGAGGAGTGGTGTTGAAGGATGAGTACAGGGGCATTTGCAGTCGCGTGTAGACCATATCTGGATGACTGGATGAGAAATAGTTCTGCCAAGACTACTGGACTTTTCTCATGTCAAAGCAGAAGGATCAGGGGAGACATGCTCTTAATATACAACTTGATCCAATCACCAGATCTTATGAGACAATTTGGACTGGCATTCTCTAAGAAAAGATTAGTCCCAAGACTGCATACTAGGCAACTTGAGGTTAAAAGCTACAAAACTAATAAAAGGGGTAACTTTTTTAGTCTTAGGGCACCCAGATTATGGAGCTCTTTACTGCAGGACCTAATTAAATCTGAAAACATTATTAGCTTTAAAAATAAACTAGACACATTGGTCAGGGAAAATTATTAATAAAGACCCACATTGTTTGGGGAACAGTCACAATGGGCTTTTGCCTTCTTCTCTTCCATTAAACCAAGTTAAACCAAAGGCTTTGGTGTTTGGTTATGGATGATATTATTTATGATCGAGCCGTATGCAAAGTCTCTTGAGGCATCTGGAGAAAGCCACCCTAGTTTAGCATTTAGGAGGCAGTGGTGTTTCATCCGATGTGAGTAAGATGCATATCTACAGATATTATTGTGAGATCCCATTTCTGAAGACTAGTTTTACCCACTGAGGCATACGCTGCAACCCCATAGGTGAGTGACAGAAGGAGTATGCCATGAGCTATGGCAAGCCTCACTGAGGGTATGTGCTCAGTAGGTAGCACACTTGCCTCTGAGGCCGGGAAATCAGAGGGCTGTGGGTTCAGTTCCCACATCTGGCACTTGGGTTAATATCCCAGTACTGACACTGTAGTGCAGCATGAGAGGGGTGCTGCGCTTCTGAGGTGCCGTCTTTCGGATGAGACATTAAACCGAGGTCCCATCTGCCTGGATTGGTGGTAGTTCAGGTGGATGTTAAAGATCCCACAGCACTTATCGAAAAGAGTAGGGGAGTTTTATTGTATTATTAAACATAATTAGAACAACTCAGTGTAATCAATTATACAAAGTAAGAGCCAAAACTTAATCTAACAAACTTATACAATAATCAGAGTAATTATCAGATTATTTTTATACATTATTTGAACTTAATAAAATGAAAAACCCTTTCCACATTTTTAGTAACTGAGTCTGTACTGTCCTTCGAGCATCCTGAGCGTAATTCCTCGAGAGTTCCTGTGAAACCAAAATGCTAAAACAAAAATAAGGCATTTTCTTGATATATTACCCACTGACACCTTGCCTGCCATAAATAATAACGTAAACATCCAAAAAATAATGACAGTGTTTCTTCATGAAAATCAGAAAGAGTCTCTGGATAAACCCCTAAAACCAAGATTTGATATGTAAGAAAATTCAGCCACTTAAAACCCCAAAGTGCCGCCAATAAATCCACAAACCCTTTGCATAGGAACAGTGTAAAAGAAAATGCTCCATCGATTCTCAGTATTTATACAATCCAAGTAAGGACACTTCCTTCTTCAATGGCTTTGTATTTGGCATTACCCCTAACATTTAAACGGCCATAGAATATTAGCCACTGTGTTTCCCATTGCATTTGAGGCAATCTGCGACAGTTAAGTTAGGCCAATACTTTAGGATTCAAAGAAGAAGGGCAATTTTAAAACATGGCTCTAAAGGAAGTAAATTTGCTATTACCACCTGATAAAAATTCTTTCATGCTATTACTCAGAATTGTCTCTTCTCTATTTTCCATTTATATAATTTTGTGCAGCTGGTCTAAAATACTGTGGAATATAAATGTGAGAATTTATTTTGGAGCCAAAGAAAGCCAATTTCTAAAGTATTTGTCCAATGATCTGAAATCCATTTATCCCCACTCCTGCTTCTAATCGTAAGCCACTTTTCACTGAACACATAATGAATAAAGAGTGAGCAAAATCACTGGATCCACCATCCCAAGACCTCCTTGTTTTTACTTAAATATGTATAGCTTCTTTTAATGGGGTTTAATCTATTACCCCAAACCATTTGAAAGAATAAACCATACAGTTTAGTTTCTAGATGCACTGGGAGCGGAAAAATCATAGCTACATACTGAACACATGGTAAAAGAAACTGTTTGATAACATGTATGCATTTCAGTTTGGACAATTTCCACTTTTCCATCTATTGACTTTATTCTCCACTGTTTGTAGGGCTATATCCCAATTTTCAACTGGTATATTCTGGGGCCAAAATGTATGCCCAAAACTTTAAGGGAGTTCTGGAAAAATGGATACCACCCTGCACCGCTTCCTTATGACCTGTTGTCGATAAATAAACCTTTTTATTTTGTATTTATTTTGCATTCAAACTTTCGAAAAGCCTCAAATGCGTCAAAAAATGTCACATATGAATGATTCTGAAATATACAATCAAATCATCTGCATAGCCTGTGCCAGAAGATGTTTGTCCTTAACCGTACCATCAGAAATACCCACAATGGAACAGTAGTTAATTTTGTAGTGGGGATCCAAAGAAAAGATATAGAGTAGGGGCTAAGAGGGCAACCTTGACGAACTCCAGTATGTAACTGAAAACATTTTGCCGTCTGAAATGCATGAAGGGGAACACAATATTATGTTCATATAATTTTTTAATTATATTAACAATGTGCAATGGAACTCCATAATGTATTAACGTTAGAAATAAAAAAGGCAAATATACCCTATCAAAAGCCTTTTCCAAATCAGCGACCATCATACAATTCATGACTCCCACTTCAGAAAGATGTTCAATAACTTCGTATGATCATTAAGGCTGTCTGAATTTGCCATTAGGTATCCCACTAAACTGGTAAGGAGAAATTACCCATCTGGCGTAATTTTTAACCGATTATTCAAAATACTGGTGAAGATTTTATAATCTGAATTTAAGAGGGTAATTGGTTGCCAATTTTAATATTTTGTCTGTCTCAGATTTGAATAAGTAAATCAGCAATCCCTCAGAAAAAGAGGAAAAGCAAGCAGTTTCCATAAAATACTGGAATAAAATATACAAGCATTGACTCAATTCCTTTGAAAAACTTTATACAGATTATTCTAAAGGCCATCCTTACCAGGTGAAATGTTTAATTTCAAATTCTAATTACTTTTATTATTTCTTCTTTGTAATTGGATCCAATAATGTTGAGATTTCTGCTAACCTGGGGGCTTAGATGTTTTAAGATATGAAAGCATTTCTGCCTCTGTAATAAGAGAGGGGGCTAGAGTTCGAAAATGCCAATAATTGTTTCTTCTGAGCTGAGCAACCGTGGTGGCCAAAGAGCCATCAGGTTTTTGCAAAGAATCAATATTAGAAGAAGCCTTCAGATTTTTACAGGTTTCAAAAGGGTCCCCAATGGGGGAATTTTTTATGCTATTAGAAAAAATAGCCTGTAGGGTTTTTGCTCTATCATATTGGAAATTCCTCATTTCCTCCTTTATTTTACTAATTTGGTCTGAATAGTCTAAGTGAGAGACATATGCAATTGTCATAAGTTTCTGCAGTTGTTGCCTAAGGGACAAATATCTCAAAAACTTAAATTTTTTTGTTTTTGGCCCTTGCCTTTTAAACCAATTACATAATTCAAACTTAGTTGTTAACCACCAATCTCCTAAATCCACATAAAAAGCCACTGACAACCTGGCTGCTAGAATATGTTTCACCCTGACTGTATATATGGTATATCTAACATAGTGTTATTCAGTTTCCACCTGAGCTGCCTACGTTCAGGGGAACCTGTAGATAATGAACTACAAGAAAGTAATAAATGATCAGAAAATTCACAGTGGATCATCTTAAAGGAATCCAGTTGTATATTATGAGAGACAAACATGTAGTCTATTAGGGAAAACAATTTCCCTTTTGTAAATGAATACCTTGGCCCTTGAGAGGAAAGGGAGATACAGTTAAATAAACCTGCTATTTTAACTATATTAGCTAGCATGTGAGAATCACAATAAATTTTCTTTTTCTTCTGATTAGGTGAGTCAGAAATTGTGCAATTAAAGTCACCTCCCCAAAGCACCTTAACTGATGTCACCAAGTAGGGTTGAAAAGCTTTAAACAAGAAACTCTACCAGCTTTTGTCTGTGGATTGTAGATGTTAATAAATCGATAGCATATATCATGCCATTTCCATCTAATATCAAGACTCTCCCTGGAATAAGATCTACTAAATTATGAAGTTTAAAGGAATAAGTATTGAATAAAATCCCAATACCATCTGCTGTATCAGTTCCAAAGGACCAATAGGAAGGGCCCCACACCCAATCCCGTTTGAAAGTAGTGAGTTGTTCTGCTGAGTACATCCAGGTTTCCTGTAAAAAACATACTGATAAATTTTGGTTTTTTATATAGTGAAAAAGGGCTTGCCTCTTAACTATATTAAGCAAACTATGAGTGTTCAAAGAGCCCCATGACCACTGCATTAGCTTTATAAAAAAAGAACTACTTTATCATTTTTTCTCTTTTTTATTTTCTTTATAGTTATCCACTGGCTGAGATTGAGTGGAATATTTTTGGGAGTCTGAATCTCCTAATTCCATCTCTGTATCTCCCAAGGAGTAAACAATGCAGCATAAGAGTTGCTAGTCTCTATGGGAGGAGTAAGGGGGTTGGGATGCAAATGCCTAGATGATCTGCGTTGGGGTAGTGAAGGCCTAATATTTAAAGCCTTAGATGCTTCCTCAGAAGTCTCCACCAAACCTCAGAGTAACACACAGGGAATCCAAAAGCTCAGGTGGGCCCATACTTGATTTTTAATGACTTCCATAACCAAAACAGTTTGTTCCACCTTGTCTGCTATTCCTAAGGATTTGTCAATGGGGGTACTACACCAAGGGTCTGAACTTTGGTTTGAGAAGAAGAAACAGGTAGAGGGGTTGTGAGCTAGGAGGGAAATTGTGCAGCATCCTGAGCTTGCTGAATTAAAAGCTCTGAATTTATACAGGATGTTTTATTTTTGCAGCCCAAGGGCAAACCGAAAATAGTGGCCAGATTCTTCACAAAGCTCACATTTGAGCTGATTGTGACAATACATAGTTGTGTGTCCAACCTCCCCACAGTTGTCACAACGTGGTTGGTCACAAACACTTGAGAGGTGTGTTTTAGCCCCACATCTGTAGCAAGCCCGGGGTTGTCCACTATAAAAACAAACCCCTCTGTCTTTTCCTAATAGAAAGGAATTGGGAATATGGACTACCCCTGTCTCAGATTGCCTCAGTTTAGTTTTGTATTTCCATCCTCCCGTCCAAAACTGTTCAGAATCTAGGATAGGTTCCGGCCCACTTAAAATTTCACACTTAAGGGACAACCAAAATGATATATCTTCCACATGAACCCCCTTTCTAAACATGACCGTAACATGTTTTATCAGGGTTTAGTTAAAGGAATCACTAAGAAGGGGGTCCATAGAGGAGAGATTTAACCTGGTTGTACCTATCCCAGAATAAGTCCAATGCATGTGGTGTCCTAAAACTGATGTCAAAATTATCCTCCAGAGATATTAATAAATGCATACACATCTTTTGGGGTAAAATGCAAGGACTCTTTTAATAAGGTTTTCCCATGTAGTGTCTATCTGGTCGATCCTCCAAACCCCTTTATAACGAATACGAACTGCATTCGGCGAGGTGCTGCTTCTTTTTAGTGTTAGAAAATAATTCAGACATAAGTGGTTTCTGAGGAACGGATTCCGTCTGGAGAGGGCGTGTGAGAAGAAGCAATAGGCTCCTGCAGGGGTGTTACCAAATCTGTATTCAATGAGGAAGGTAAAGATATCTGTGACTCCAGGGATGTAGCTCTCAGTGGAAGTTTTTTTCACTCTAAACAGTTTTATTGTCCTGCAAATCTTGCTCCAGCTTTTGCTGTTGTAAGTCCGGTTTCCACTCTGGTGAATGCTGTGAGAGGGTATAATCAGAGTCCCAAGTAGGATCAGGCTTCCATATGCCTGCTGCATTTTGCTTCCAACCTGCTCCTTTGAGTGCTTTATCAGGGGACCAGAGCTCTGAAACATTATGTGTTTGTAGACCAGATTTTATAAGAGGTATTTTTTTTGGAAAGAAGAATTCAGTAACTCCAGTTTGGGAAACAGCTGAGGACTGATAAACTACATTATGCTGAGCCCCATGCTTTTTAAAAACGAATCCAGCTGATTTGTCTAACCATGCAGACTCAGACTGCTTTAGCTCTGATGCAGACAAAGTCTGTTGTACTTCCTTTGGGGACTCTGTTTTCGGCTTTTCAATTGTTAGGGCAGTCGGAGCTATAGCGGGCTGAATGCACTCACTAACCTCTATAGTACTGTTAGCAGCTTTACTAACAGTCAATTTTACTTCAGGAACTTCCACGTAGCTGCTGGGGAAGAGAGTGGTCTCGCCTGCCAGGACTCCGACTGAACCGAGTCAGCCATATTATTATTAGAGCAACGCTGCAGCTGTCAAGCCCGATTCTACCTGCTGCAGAGTTAACAACTCAGGCTGAGCGGCTGAACGCCGAATTGCAAAGTCCATAGAGTGCTCAACTGCTTGCTTCTCCCTTACTCCCGTAACACACTGATTGTGTAGCGAGAGGGAATCACTTTGCTGTACATTTTTTAAAGCGGGTAAAGCAGATTGTAAAAGCCGGTTGTCTGTTTCAGTAGTGGCTTCCGAAATAATAAAAAAATGTTGCAAAGACTCACCATGCTCCACGGAGCTTTCTTTTAAGTGCAGTCCTGTATTTTTCTCAGTTTTAAACACCTCGGTTTCAGGGAGAGCAATATTGCAGGTATTAAGTGCATCCATGTCGTCAGGTTCCAAGCTGGATTTGAACCTTGCATCCAAAGATTCCTTTTCAAGCATTTCCTTTCTCCCAGTCCTTTGAGAATTTTTTCTTAAATCAACTGCTGTATCCTCCCAAAGAACCACTGCATCGTGAAACTCCATATCAGAATCCATATCTTGAGTATTTAAAGGGTCAGCCTCCACATTGCACACTGTGGGAGCAGAGGCCAGCTCTCCACCAACAGACATCCTCCTCCTCCGCCATCTTGGTCCCACCAGAAAATGGGTCCCCCCTGCTCACAGGAAGCAGGAAGTAGGGGAATTTCCCCGGTGTCCTGGCCAAATTTCCCTCATTCACTAAAAATTCCACCAACAGCTTAATCTGGCTCAAGGTCAGTTGGCATTCATCTGTATCTCCCTCCCCCGGGTCGTGCCTGAAAATAGGCATGATTTGTCTAGTGCACTTACCCGGTCAACAAAAACTAAACAGCAAACAAAAAAAAAAATATGGCTGGAATGGTAGGCCATACCAAGTTTTATGTTAGCCAGCTTGCAGGTTTGTTGAATATGGAGATCAAAAGTAAGAGTCGGATTGAGTGTGAGACCAAGGTATTTAAATGAGGGTACCACTCCAACAGAGGACCCATTTATGGTAGTGACATTGAAAGTGGGTTGAGAGAGTTTGAGTTTGGCATTAGAACCAAATAGCATGGCTTGAGTCTTAGATACATTCAAGACAAGTTTATGGCTGAATAGCCACTGCTGAATCTGTTGAAAGTTTAGGGAAAGTTGTTGGTTGATTTCAGTAATGTTTTTGCACTAGTGTAAAAGACAGTATCATCGGCGTATAATAGGGAGGCAGTCTGGAGAATGTTAGAGGTAATATAATTTATATGAATGGAGAAGAGCAGTGGACCAAGAATAGAACGTTGTGGCATGCCAATGTTTATGGTAGTATAATCAGACAAGGTGGAGTTGAATTTAACTTGTTGGGTACGATCTGATAGGTAGCTGCCAAACCATGCAGTGACATTTGGTGAGAAACCTAGGGATCTAAGAGCAGCTAGGAGGATAGGATGGTCAACCAGGTCAAAAACTTTAGTCATGTCTATAAAAAATTGCCCCCATTAGGAGACCAGAGTCCATGGCCGATAGGGTATCAGATGTAAATTTGAATAATGCAGTGGTGGTGCTGTGACCCTCACAGAAACCATGCTGCGTGGTTGTAAGAAGGTCAGGTTTCTGAAGAAAGTCTAAGGTTTGGGTGGCTATGAGCTTCTCAAGGATTTTGCTGAGGACTGACAATATGGCAACAAGCCTATAATTGGAGGAGTTTTTGTGGTTGCCCTTTTTGAAGATGGGTAATCCTGGCAGTCTTCCAGAGGTCAGGAACATAGCTGTGACACAGGGAGAGGGTAAAGATCCTTGCAAGAGGTGCTGCTATGTAAGGGGGCAGCAAGTTTTAGGATCTTAGGTTCTATATTGTCAGACCCAGCTGCAGTGAGGTGAGAGATGTTGTTGAGCAGTCTATGTACATCCCGGCGGGTGACAGACTTGAAATGAAATTTGGGTCCAGAGGCACTGGGTTGAACATTTGAGTTCTGTGTAGCTGAGAAGGATGAGGTATAATTAGTAAGGTCTGAAAACTGGGCATTGAAAAAGTTTGCAGTAGTAGAGGGATTGTTGTAGTGGACACCATTGAGAGACATGTCAGCTGGGGTGGGGGCCAGATTTGAACCTAGGAAGCACTTAATGTGGGACCAGAATTTTTTGGAGTCACCATAAGATTTAGTTAACATATGCTTACAGTAAGTACTCTTTGCCCTTTTGATATTCTTTTTGCAGGAATTTTGGAGTGCCCTATAGGAATTAAGGTCAGCAGGCAGCAATGTGGGCAACATGTGTGCTTGCAAAAAAGTGGAGCACAACAACAGTGTAGGCCAAATACTGCAGAACCATGCAATGGAACAGTACAGTCTTGCACAGTGCTAACACGTTTGCCTGGCATAATTCCTTTTGGCAGGTGCTAAAGTTTGCTATGCAAATGAGCCTGCTCAGGTAATCCAAGGGCAAACAGCCTCATCAGCATCTCATTACAGCATACTTAGCATGTGGATTGCTCGGCACTATAACACAGTGCACACAGCTCCTCCTGTAGGTCTGACTGGAATTACAGGATGGTAGGCACTTTCCTGCCTGTTCTCACAGCTCTATTTGTAGGTCCGACTGGGATTACAGGTCAGTAGTCACATTCCATGTGTGCACATAGCTCACAGAACAGTAGCTGCAGTCTTGGTTTAGATACAGATGGAAAGACTAATGTGGTCCAGGGGAGTAGCACTATAGGAACAGATGGTCATGCTGCATGCTGCATGCCAGAGGCACATTGTTGTTCCTGCCACAGTGTTTATCAGATGGTACAGTACCATAGTAGGCGATATTGTGAGGTACACAGCAATGCCTACAGTGTGTCAGGAAACAATGACTGGTGCTATCCAGACAGTGACATGCACAGCTGGAAGGTGTGGTCTGATTGTGGACACCATGGTCATACTGTCCTGTGACCCTCATGAGCTACACCTGTGGCATGGAATCCCCACACTACCATACACATGGGTGTCCATGTTTGTTGGGAGTCCTGACAGGTGTAGGATACATGCCCCGGTGGGGAACACATACCAACATACTGCTGTCAGGGGCATTACTGTCAATGAAATTATGCACTGCGTGGATGTCCCCTGCTGTGTGGTAGTACCTACTCTGTGGTGCTGCCTGGCCACCTGTACACCCTCCATTCCCCCAGTGCAGCATGTGTCTGCTGGATTGTGTTGGTGTATACCAATGGGGGAACTGGAGGTGCGTGCTGCATGCATGCCCTGCCAAGGTGTCCACTGGGTGCTGGGGCACCCACTAATGCCTGGCAGGGTTAGGACCGGTGCCAGATGATGGCAACATAGGCAGTGCCATCTGTGTGCAGCATGTCTCAGTCATGTATGTGTTCTGTACATTGTTCTGTCTCACCTTGTTCACTTGGTACACACACTGGGCCACAGCCCAGTGTCAGGAATGACCCGGAGATATTAACAGTGCAGCAGAGATGCAATGGTTTACAATACAGACAAACAATGAACAACAGCATGCAATACACAAATGTCAGATTCAGTACACATTACAGTACATTACAATACATTACATATAGAATAATGCATGGAGAAGTGTGGTTAACTCAGAATTTATGCACATCAGAAGTGTGTGATGCCTCATAAACCTCGAGAGCAATGCCCACAGTGTTTCTCTCTGGGCATCACACACTGAGGGTGTGCATAGAATCTGAGTTCCCAGACTTCCCCAAGTTTAATATTAATATTTACTGGTGGTTAGCACTGTGCAATAGTGACATTGTACGACCTTGCGTTGCCTTGCGTGACTTTGCGCAGCTGTGCGCAGTTTTGCACAACTTTGCTGCTGTGTTCACACCCCCCATCCTGGGTTTGCCTGGACTTAAGAATACCTTTTCATAAAGTAGTAACTAGTGCCTTGCTAAGGGCTGCGAAATTGTGCCTTGCTCCGTGCTAAAGGTTTGAATATAGTGCTGCGCATGTATGCATGGTCCCGCCCTTCACTTTGCCCCATGCATACATTATCTTGCTGAGCTGGCACTAACAGGTTGCACTGGCACTATTTGGTCTTTTGAATATCTCAGGTTGGTGCTATTCCAGTGCTATTCTGGTGCAATCGGTTGGCGCCGGGTGCAAAGCTTTGAACATCTGGCCCCATATGTTGTAGCATTTTTGTAATATTTAATGGCTACTTACTAAGTTGTCTTAACTTTGTATCTCTTTTCTTTTCCAGGAATATGCAGCTTGCTGTTTTAAATCTATCACTGGGAGTCTATGTAATGATGATGTCACTGTTTGCTTATAATACTATGTTTTTTTGCACCTAATACTTTAACTGTTCGTAAAATGCACTAATGTGGAACCAATGAGCACCCTTACCCTAATTGATCTTGCTGTAAGCAGGGATGTTGCAAAGTTTTAATCTGCTGATGAATACAAATTCATGGTGCAACATTTGCCAAATTTACCTTCATGGATTCATTCAGAGATTTTTGCTATTTACTGATCCAGTAGCAAATGGCTTGGTACCTTTTATTGGACCAACATAGATGTTACAAAAAAGAATAAAGTGCCTATGCTTTTGAAGCAACCAAGTCCTGCCTTGGAAGCTTAAGACAGTTATTACTGCTATTCACTGAGAAATTTGCTTTAGGCTGCTTTGCCTTGCAATTTTGCCTGTAACTTCATCCTTGGGGTAGACCAAGGTGACGTTTAGTCAAAATGAGGCTACTGATAAACAAGTGTCTCAAGTTACATTGAAGAACTTCTGTAGGTCACATGGTACATCTATGTACAAAGTAAGAGTTTCACTTTCAGTTTTGCATTGTTAGCCAGTGGAGTAAACAAGAACCTGACAGATTTCACAGCAGAGTTTTATCAACTCAAACCTCATTTTTCACCACTTTCTGAGCATTGTTCTGATTCTTTTTTCATTCTCTATCAAATCTTTGCATTCTTATTAGTAAATTAGTTGCATTTTCTGATCTTTCTTTTCTATATTACTTAAGATATCTATGTGTTTTACATTTCTCCCTTCTAATCTGTCTGTCTCTCTTTAAAATGAAATCTTGTGTGGGTTATGTGAGGACTCGTGGTGGGGGATGGGGTGTCATATGCTTTCAGCATACCATGTTCAGGAGTACATCAGCAGCCCCCCACACAGCAACCAGAAATACAGCATCAGCCTACATCTCCTACAACTCTCACTCCAGCTCCACTAGCTGCAAAGCATCCCCTATCCTCTATCTCAAAGGTGATAAGGAGGTGTGTGAGGAGGAGGAGGACCATGTAAAAACATCTATCCTAAATAGATATTTCTGCTCAGTATTTATTGAACAGAAGGTAGGGCAGGGCCCACAGCTCAGCACCATGGACACAGGGGGGAGGGAGGTGAGCACTAGTCCCTTCACAAAAGAAAAGGTCCTACAAGAGCTCGATAAGTTCAGGGTGGACAAGGTAATGGGACCTGATGGCATACATCCCAGGGTACTAAAGGAGCTAAGGGTGGAACTAGCAGAGCCATTATCAAAAGTGTTTAGTGAGTCTCTGAGCACAGGAGAGATCTCAGAAGACTGGAGAAAGGCTCATGTGATCCCGCTCCACAAGAGTGGTAGCAGGGAGGAGACACGGAACTACAGACCAGTCAGTCTTACCTCAGTAGTGGGCAAGATTATGGAGGCACTCCTTAAGGAAAGGATAGTGCAACACCTGGAATCCACAGGAGCGCAGGATCCAAGACAGCATGGATTTACAAAAGGAAGGTCCTGTCAAACTAATCTCATAGATTTCTTTGACTGGGTAACCAGAGTGGTGGACCAAGGGGGAGCAGTTGATGTCACCTACCTTGACTTCAGCAAAGCTTTCCGTACTGTTCCAAGAATAAGAAGATTGATTAATAAGCTGGGTAGGCTTGGGGTGCGTCAGAAGTTGGTCAACTGGGTGGCAAAGTGGTTGATGGGCAGAAAACAGAGAGTGGTGGTAAACGGTATGCAGTCAGAAGAGATGCAAGTCACAAGTGGGGTACCTTAGGGATCATGTCCTGGGGCCAGTCCTCTTCAATATCTTCATCAGTGACATTGCAGATGGACTGGAGGGTAAGGTTTGTCTGTTTGCAGAGGACACCAAGATCTGCAACAGAGTAGATGATCCAGATGGGGTGGGCAGAATGATAAGAGGTCTGCATAAACTATCAAAATGGTTGGAAGAGTGGCAACTGGGGTTTAATGCAAAGAAGTGCAAGATCATGCACATAGGGAAGAGAACCCCTGAAGCCACTTATAGGCTGGGAGGGGAGTTGCTGGCAGTCACAAGGGAAGAAAGAGACTTGGGCATCATCATCACCAATTACCTGAAATCATCCAAGCAGACCTCTAAAGCAGTAGGTAAGGCTAGGGGGATGTTAGGGTCTATTAGTAGGGGTATCACAAGTCAGAAAAGGGAGGTAATAATCCCTCTTTACAAGACACTGGTTAGCCCCATCTGGAGTACTGCGTGCAGTACTGGATGCCACACCTTCACAAGGACATTAACCACATTGAGGCAGTCCAGAGAAGGGCAGCCAAAATGGTGCAGGAACTGCATCAGAAAGCATATGAGGATAGGTTAACGGAGCTCAATATGTATACCCTAGAGCAAAGGAGGGAGAGAGGTGATATGATTGAAATATTCAAACACCTTAAGGGCATTAACAAGGTGAAAGAGTTTAACATGCTTCAATATAAGAAAAATAGCAGGACAAGAGGACATAGCATGAGATTAGAGAGAGGCCAATTAAGGGGTAATGTGAGAAAGTTCTTTTTCACAGAAAGGGTGGTGGATGCATGGAACAACCTACCTCAGGAAGTGGTGAATATGAATTCAGTGCAGGGCTTCAAACAGGCATGGGATAGGCATAAGGGAGCAATACAGATGAGTATGAATAGATAGGCCATTGACAGAGCAAAGGCCAATTGCACATTTATAAGGTAGAAAAAGAAATGGTCAGACTAGATGGGCCTTGCGGTCCTTATCTGCCATCATCTTCTATGTTTCTATGTTACTATGTTATCCCTATCACCCTTGCCTTCATTCCAAGGACAATTCGACTGTGTAACAAGCTTCCGAAAGATATTATAACTTCCAACTGTCCTGTGAGCTTCAAGAACAAACTAGATGAGCTTATAGTGAATGGCTGTATGCTCAGCCAAGACCACTGAGAAGTGAGGGTGACTGAAATTGGCTTTCCACCTCTTATCACCCTAAAACCTGAGTATATAAACCTGAGTATATATAAAACCCACAGCCGCCTGAACTCCCACAGCAGCCTCCATCTCCCTCTGTTCCCACTCCAGCTCCCCTAGCAGAGCAGCTGCCCCTTCCCACCTGCTCTGTGGCAGCACCCAGCCCCTGTGCCCTCCATGGTACCACCATCAGAGACTGACCCTCCCAAGTTGCCCCATTCATCTTCCTCTGGCGTTGTACCTCCCAGGTTGAGACAGCCATGTTCCTTCCTGGTCTGGAAGGACTTCACAATAGAAACTAATAACAGCCTGATAACATGCAATATTTGTAAGGCAGTGGTCAGCCATGGGAAAAGGGGGAGCAATATTACTAAAGGTGGCCAACACATGTACCTGGAAACTCCACCTAGTGTCTCCCATGGTTCTCTTTTAAAAAAAAAATAACTTTTTAATTTTTCTTTCTTAGTGTTTAGTGCTGCAGGTAGGTGGAGCCTGTAGCTCTATTGCATCAGCTCTAAAAACAGCTTATCATGGAACTTCCTTTTTGGACTTTTAGAAGTGTCCATCCACAACTGCAAAATAGTGTGCTCCCCTTCTGATTTTTGCTATTGGCTGCTCTGCCTTAAAAGTGGGGGAGGGTGCTACTGTGCCTCCCAACTTCTCAGGATATAAACAAAAAAAAAAAACTTTTGAAGCTGTTGTCATTTAACCCCTGCAGGGCTGCAGAATGAGCATCTGTCCAGCTCAGTCAAGTAGATTATTTCTAGTTCATTCAGCAGCCTAGGGGTTAACTCATTATCTCCTTACTTTGACTGAATACTAACCTAGTAGCACATGGCTAATTAGGCAAATGTGTTATGTGGGAGACAGAGCAATGTAAGAAGTAGACCCAGACCCCCCCATCCCAGAATCCTTACATGTGTTCATTTCGGCCATGAAGCTGGGAGTCATCATGTAGGAAGTTCTACTGTCTACTGCTGCCAACACTCCCATATGTCTAAGTTTTATAGTTAAAAAATGAATTAGAACTACAAAGTCAGTCATACAGAGGGTATAATGACTTAAATAGTTTTTTTTTGTTTCTTTTTGTTTGTTTTTTATTACTGGTCCAAAATAATTATCTGTTTATATGAGCTCTGTTTTATAAATGAATGATCTGCTAAGCCATGTTTTCAGGGGCAACCCAAGGACACTAGGAAGGTTAGGTGACTTACTGAGGGTCACACAGTATGCAAAAGGAGGGTGTGGGTATCAAACCCTATTCTGCTGTATGTATCAAGGTCATTCACAGCTCATGGCCCTGAGGTCTAGGCTGTTCTGCCAGCCCTATGCTGTGATTTAATAACCACACAGTCCCATTACACAATGCAATAACACAATGACCAAGCAATAGAAAACAACACACAGAAGTAAAACACAAACAAGGAAAATGGGATAAGGTTTATTAGGGAAGGCAGGAACAAAGCTCTGTGGAAAGAAAGGGGAAAGGGAAGGGTTAAAAAATAAATAATTGACAATCCCTGCAATTCCCTCTCCACCTCCTCCCTCATCCTTGTCAATCCTTCACAGTCCCAGCTAACAGGCACATCAATTATACTATCCACACAGTCCCCAAGAGTCCCCTGTATTCTACTGGGTAACACAGTTGTTGAATCATCTTAGGCCCCATGTTTGATGTAGATGCAGCTATTTAACCTGCACGGTTATTAAGTTTAAAATTAAGGGGATCACTGTTTGTAATCCAAAATAAGGCCAAATGGCAAAAATGCAGGTCTACCTGGGCACTCCGAAAAGAGACAGTCCAGTCCTGTACTAAAAGTATTGGGACAAAGGTCTGATTCAGTACACATGGTATGCAGATCAAATCAGACCCTGAAAGGTTTCAAATGCATAATGCTGGTCTCTATGGTGTGCAGAAGCTGCAGGTTGCATGCTGTGGCTCTTTACTGTATCATAGCGGTCACAACCATGTGAGAGGCTTGTAGGTCTGTGATGATCAACAACTGTGACATCCAGCAGAATACAGGGGAGCTCTTAGGGACAAGGGAGAGGAAGGAAAAAAACGATAGTGGTGGTGATTTATTTATTTTATTTTATTTATTTCAGCTTGGCATTAACACCTTTGAGCCAATGGCTCATTTACAAAGGTTCCAAGTCAAA
Organism: Neoceratodus forsteri; assembly: GCA_016271365.2. Lineage (NCBI taxonomy): Eukaryota > Metazoa > Chordata > Ceratodontiformes > Ceratodontidae > Neoceratodus > Neoceratodus forsteri. Next base: position 63,790,326 of record CM057457.1, on the reverse strand, counting down.
CATAGTACAGAACAGAATAAACAGCAACAACAATATATACAGAGAAATACACTGGCATACAAAAGATAACTTGATTTCAAGGTTACATAGGTTACATAAAAAACAATTGTGCTTAATTGTCAAGTTACACTTTGGTTACAGATTGTCTTGAAATTAACAATGAAATTTCACCATCAGTCCTACATATATAGACAGGCAGTTTAAGTCTGTTCCTAGAAGTAAGCTGCCCTATGCTGAGTGCACAGGTCAGCAGAAGGATTTCAGGAACTCGTGCAAGGGTAGGGTAGGGCCACCAGAAAGAAAGGCTTTGTTGAAGATGTGCTTGAGTGGCAGCCTGAGAGGGCTTTGTCATTGGAGGTGGGGAGTCAGTGGTGAGGGATAGGGGATGGGGAGGAATAGGAAAGGGGAGATCAAGAGGGGTTGGCAGTGAAGGGAGAAAGGGTAGTACAGGTGGGGTGGATAAGGTGAGGGCAGTAATATTGAGGGGTAGAGGTGGAGGATGAAGTAGAGGAAGGGACTGAGGGGGACGGGGTAGGGGGTTAGGGCAGAAGGGGGATAAATCTGTAGTAATGTTGCAGTGGGAGGTTGGAGAGGTCATGTAGTGACATTCCAAGTGCTTGAATTAGAGCATTCAGGGGAGCCTCAGTTGTTAGTATAGGGGTTATGTTGTGTTGGGGCACTCACATACACAAGTGAGAGCTAGGAGTGCTCAGATACCAGCTTTGAATTTGCTGAACTTGCTACATTCAGCAATGTCGGGGGGGGAGATCATTTACCCACTTGGGTCCTCTATAGGGAGAGAGAGAGAGAGAGAGAGAGAGATCTCTAGGCTACTGAGGCGTGCTTTAAAGGTACCACCAGCTCTTCCTTCAATAAACTTCATGTACTGACAGTTGGATGATCTAGTTTGAATAGACAAGAGGTGGATTCAGCAGCTAGCCTGAGCATAGCTTTCTTTGCCAGAAGGCAGGCCTGGTATTGAGCCCCAAGGTGAAGGGATAGCCATCCAGTTGCTTTATAGAGGTCACAAGTGTGTGTGTCCAGAAATCTGCTCCCAGGACCAGCCAACATGCTTTATTAAGAAGGGTTTTTACCCTTTTAAGGGCTGTGTCAGTTCCAGCACCTTAGATTACAAGACCGTAGTCTATGGTAGATAGGACTGTGCTGCTTGTGACCAGCTTTAGGGCCTCAGGGGGCATGTAGTGATGGTGTCGATAGACAACTCTTAGTTTTGCATTGGTAGTTTTGATGACATGGTCTACATGAGTTGTGAATGATAGGGTATTATCTATGTGTACCCCAAGATATTTAAAGGTGACAACCTGCTCCAGTATATCCCCTTTGCTACTCTGTACCTACAGTTTCCCAAATTTCTTTCAGTTCTCAGGAACTGTAAAAAGCATGTTCTTAAATTTTTTTATAGTTGGGCAGCAATTTATTGTTAGAGAACCATGTCTCAAGGCTGTGAAAATTTGCTTCCAGTTCATAGGTGATAGAGGGTAGATTTTTTTCCACTTACTGAGACGACCGCATCATTAGCATATAGCATGATGTGTGCTGGGCAAATTGAGGGCAGGGGGTTTATGAAGAGGCTGAAAAGGAGCAGCCCCAATATTGAGCCTTGTGGGACTCCAAGACTCTCTTCTCTTGGCCCAGAGAGAGTGCTTTTGATTTTGACACATTGACTCCTGTCTGAGAGGTAACTCTTGAACCATGTAACCGTGTTTATGGACAGGCCTATTCAGAGTAGGTGTTGCCGGAGGAGCTGATGGTTGACAGTATCAAAAGCCTTTGTGAGGTCTATAAAAATAGACCCCACTGCTAGGCCATCATCAAAGGCATTGTAAATTTTGGTGGTGAAGTCAACCAGGGCAGTGATTGTGGAATGGTCTTTATGGAACACCTGTTGCTGGGCACACAGAAGGTTGTATTTCAATAGGTAATCAGTGAGCTGATCAGAGACAATTCATTCAAGGGCTTTAGACAGGGGAGGGAGAATGTAGATGGACCTGTAATTAGACAGATTAGTGGCATCCCCTGCTTTGAAGATGGGGGTGACAAGCACCTTCTTCCACTTGTCAGGGAACACTCCTGACCTTAGTGAAGCATTGAAAACGTTAAGTGGATCTGCTAGCTTGTTTACTGTAAGTGCCACCAATTTCATGTCAACAAGGTCGCTTCCCATCCTTGTCTTCCCTAGTACGCGTGTAACATATATGATGGTGTCATTTCTGGTAAGCTGCTTGAAGTAGAAAGGGGGGCATTGCCCTTGGCCTAGTGAGGTGAACGGAGGGTGAGGTCTAGCTTTATAGTTGAGGTGGTGAGGTAGTCACTAGGAAGTACCGAGCTTAGATCAGTGAAAGCCAGGTTGAAAGCATTAGCTACTGTATGTCACCTGGTTCCTGAAGTATCCCGGTGGCAGTGACTATTAGCCCTGGTTGTGCATTGTAGGGTTCCCTGTGAGTGATTTCACAGAATCCCAGAACTCCATCCCACGTCCCAGCTCCTTTTTAGTAGATCGTTGTAATAGGTTGCCATAGCCTGACGGATGAGTTTTGTACATTTGTTTCTGGCAGTCTTAGAAGCAATGAGCTCTGCCAATTTGCACATTGCTTTGGCCATATGCTAGAGATTATCCCTTTCCCACATGAGCTCAAGAAGGGAGCCTATGAGCCATGGGTTAGTAGCCCCTCTAGTTTTTTTAGTTTTATAGGAGACAAAGATGTCACAGGCCTTATTTAACATTGTGATGAAGAAGTTAAGTGCTTGTTTGCTGTCCTCAGCTCTGTCAAGTAGCAACCAATCCACAAGCTTCAAATATTGCCTAAAGTAATCCAGTTGCCCAGGTCTCAGGGAGCGATTTTGTTAGACCTGGGGAGCACTAATAGTGGCCTTATTTGATCATGTGTACATTAGTGGAGAGTAATCACTGACAGTGTCTGGAAGAACGATGGCCTCAGAGATGTGCCTCAGGCAGCTTTCAAGGAGCCAATCAATCAGTGTACTAGTGCCTGTTTTGTAATTAAATCTGGTAGCTTGTGAGACCAGTTGGGTGAACTACAGACCGGATACCTGATCTTCAACTATGAGGGCGTCATGGGACAGACAATTGGTGTTGAAATCATCAACAATAATATGCTCCCAGTTATGCTTTAACTGTTCCAGGTTGCTTAGTACTTGCTGTATGCCAGTTTTATGGGTGCCAGGGGTATGTACACAGTGGATAGTAATAACACTTTGTGTTGCTGGCCCAGAGTGAGCTTTAGGCTTAGGACTTGTGCCTCTTTGATGTCAAAACTACTAGGCAGTAGTTGAGCATTTATCTCACTTTTCAGGTAAACTAAGCATCCTCCACCACGCTTGGTCAATCTGTCTTGATGGAACACTGTGTAACCATCAAGGGTGATGGTAGCATCACTGGCCTTAGGTGAGAGCCAGGTTTCGGTAAGAGCTATAACATCTGGTTAAAGTACCTCCACCCTGGCCTGGAACTGAGGTAGTTTGCTTGGAAGACTGTGAATGTTTAGTGAGACTATCGTGAGGTGACCCATTCTCATGTGTGATCTGGCAAGAATCAGCCCTGGGTTTGGGTGGACATCTCCAGAGAGTAGTAACAGTATTAGTAGCAACCTTCTTAGTATGCAAGCCCAGTGTACCCAGCATAGCCTGTGTGTTTTTACTCTGATGCTTTAGAGTATTAGGTGCAGCCACGGCAGTACAGCTACATAATAAGGCAGCTATAGGGATTCTGTAAGGTACAGGGGTTTTGTATATATTGGGTGGAGTTCTGGTCATGGTTTAGGCATGACTCAATCTGGGTACCTCTTGACTTAAACCCAATGGGTGAATGTAACCAGGACTGGAGACAGGGTTAGTCTTGGCCCGGTACTTTTTAAGCCCACCTCCAGCACAAGATAGGAGATAAGGAGGGCTAGTAGTCCCATTCTTAGTGGTGTCATCATTTTTGTGTACATAATAGGTAGAGGCCTTTTCATTCAGATCATGATTGCAGCACCAGTATAGGGTTGTAGTAGATTTGGAAGTGTATTAGTGTGACATGAGATGGTTGTGATAGAGAAACAACAGCAAAAAGAAAATACAAGAGAGAATCCTACATCCAGTAGTAGCAGAGTAGCTGAGCTGTGGATGTGAGATCTAACATACAATAGTGGCAGGGTAGTCAAGGAGAAGGTGGAACTTATGCATATTTAATAAGCCATGGGGGTGGAGGCAGGTAGGAGGGCTGAAATTCTCCCCTAGACTTAGGAGATTTAAACAGGGAATTTAAAATCACTGCCTCTTGCTGAGATGCCTCCTCGCTACTTCAGTACCAACTGGTAGTCACTGTACTGAGAAGCGGGGGCCATAGTGCTACCGAGGGGAGCTGGGTAGGAGCCATGATTCCTTGGCTGCTGCACCCCAGTTTTCCTACCCTGAATCCCCTGAGCAAATGTCCAGAGTTTACTCATGTAAGAAAGTAAGGGGAGACGAAGAAAACAGCATTCTCCAGCAGTTAAAGCAGCCGGGGATTGTACCCAACCAGGAGTCAACTGCCTGAAGGCTCATCATATAGCCATAGAGGAGATGTGAAGAGGCAGCCATTAGTATTGGTGCTCTTTGATTCTTTTTCATACCTGAGTTGGTGATGTCTTAGGGCAGGTCTGGAGTGTAGTTGAGGCAGGCCAGGCAGAGCCTAAGCCGCAAGCCAAGGGACAGCTTGATGCCCGGTCAGGGTGACATGGAGTATAATCTGCAAGTGGAGAAATTGACACTTAGTCACATGATCCCCATAACCTATAAGAGGCAGACTACCCTTGGGTAGAAGATGTAGCCTTCTAGTGGCTAGAAGTTATAAACTGCTGATGAAAAAGTAAAAAAAAAAAACGAAACCTTGTGCCTATGAATAAAAACCACAGAGGCTGGGAGGGAATGGCACCACTGATACCCGTAAGGCTGAGAGGGAATGACCCTGCTGCAACCCCCCTCCCATTGGCAACACTGTCTGTTGGGGTCCCTGCCATTGTGCTTTGCAAGGGGCCCCAGAAGGCCAAAAGTTTCCACTGGCTGAGGAAGCAAGTGAGGGGGAGAGAGAGACAGAGAGAGAGACAAAGATAGACAGAGAGTCAGCTGTTGTGTGCTTTGAAGAAATGAAGTGTGTGTGTGTGTGTGTGTGTGTGTGTGTGTGTGTGTCTCTCTCTCTTTCTTTTCCTCTGTTCACTATTTGTAATCCAAAACAAGGCTAACTGGCCAAAATGCAGGTTTTCTACCTTGGCACTCCCAAAAGAGACAGTCCAGCCCTATCTTAGCTAGCTAACTAAAAGGATTGGGACAAAGGTCTGATTCAGTACTTATGTTATGCAGATTAAATCAGATGCTGAAAGGTTTCAGATGTGAAATGCTGGTCTCTCTGGTGTGCATTTGCTGCAAGTTGCATGCTGTGGCTCTTTACTGTATCATAGCTGGCATAGTCATGTGAAAGGCTTGTAGGCCAGTGATGATTCAACAACTGCAGCACCCAGCAGAATATAGGGGAGCTCTTAGGGACAAGGGAGAGGAGAAAAAAAAAGGAGAGTGGTGGTGATTTACCCTTCCAGCTGGGAAGGAATAGCCCCACTCCAGCCCCTCCCTATGCTGCCAACACTGCCGGTTGGGGGCCCTATAACTGAGTTTTGCATGGGGCCCCAGCAGGGCAAAAGCTTCCACTGGCTGAGGGAGCAAGTGAGAGAGAGAAAGACACACACACAGACAGAGACAGAGACTTCGCTGTTGCATGCTTTGAAGAAGTGAAGAGTGTGTGTGATTGTGTGTGATTGTGTGTGTGTGTGTGTGTGTGTGTGTCTCTTTCTCTGTGATTGTGTGATTGTGTGATTGTGTGATTGTGTGTGTGTGTGTGTGTGTGTGTGCATGCGTGTGTCTCTTTCTCTCTTCCCCTATAGCAACACTGCTCAGTAAAGTCAATGTCAGTGAAATGTTGCGAGTGGTGTCTGTGTGGCTGTGGATCTGTCATCTACCTCAAGGTATGTAGGCCACATAGACACAGAGGGAGTTCCTGTGAGACGCACACACACACACACATATGCACTTCACACTGCAACTTCAAGTATGCAAAGTACATGTTGTGTATAATGCTGCAAATTCAAGGGCCTTTCTACCAAATTCCCACTTCCTCCAGGTAATTGAGAAATATGGTCTTCTGCTCTACTCACTGCCACTGGACAAAGTTTAAAACTGAATCATCAGCTACAGGCCCTGATAGAAAAATAATGTTAATAGTATTTAGTCAATCAAATAATTAACTGCAGCCAGTGAACACATTTAACTGGTGGTACACAAGTATGGTCATACTGTATTATAAAATCTTATCGCTTAGGGTTAGAGAAATAGGCCACTGGCAACTTCCATTTTTCTTTAAATCCATACATTTTGTTCAGCTTCCAGAATTCAGCAAAACTATTTCATATAGAAATACAGTAATTATCATGGTGCAAGCTGACCACAAATAAGGGATAATAAAGTCCTGAGGCCAGCAATAAATAGGAATTATTATCGTTTACTGGTTGCAGGTGCTGTTGGCATTCATGTGTTGTGGAAGGCTTAGTCTTCGATAACTCACCTGCATGTAGCCTGCACAGCCAACTTGGTATGACCCCACCAAATGTTGGCTCTGTTAGTCAACATTTCTCATTCTCATCAGTTTCCCTCAAGAAAGTGGAAGAATTGATTCTCCACCTGGATGCTAAGAAAAGTGCCGGCACAGATGCACTTGAACCATACTTCCTAAAGATAGCATGCCATGTATTGGCAGTGCCTATTACTCATTTATTCAACCTGTTCCTAACACAAGGTACCCTCCCTCAAATATGAAAGATCGCACACGTTATCTCCCTATTTAAATCTGGAGACCCTTGCGACCTTAATAACTGTAGGCCAATTTCTCTCCTACCCACACTCTCAAAGCTACTGGAAAAAATAGTAACTGACCAACTAAGATCCTTCATCGACAGAGAAAAATTACTAAACCCCCTTCAATACGGATTCAGAGCCAACCACAGTACAGTCTCAGCATTAGCTAAAGTAACCAACGACTGGCAACTGGAGTTGGAGCATAAAAAGTCAGTATGTGCTGTGTTTCTTGACCTCAGCAAAGCATTCGACACAGTCGACCATGACCTGCTCCTCAACTCGCTAAAAACACTAGGACTGGATGCTGCTTCTCTAAACTGGTTCTCTGAATATCTGACAGACAGAAACCAGCAGGTGAAAGCGGATGGCAAACTATCTGCCCTAAAACTCTTACAAAGAGGTGTCCCTCAGGGATCCATATTAGGTCCCCTCCTCTTCGCAGTGTATATCAACAACACTGATGAGGGAATCAAGGATGCAAATATTCAACTATTCGTGGATGATTCAGTGCTGTACCTGAGTCGTCCCACAGCAAAAGATGCTTGTACTGACCTACAAAAAGATTTCAACCTCCTGCAACTCCAACTAATCAATAAAAAACTGCTATTAAACACTAAGAAAACTAAAGCCATGTTATTTCTCCCTCAAACTACACAAGCGCTACTGACTCCCTCCACCCAATAACCACAATGCTGGGACAGTGCTTAGAGTATGTCCCAAAATTCAGATATCATGGGGTCTGGATCAACTGTAAACTCTCCTTCACTGTCCACCTGGAAGACTTGCTGAAAAAATTAAGGCAAAGACTTGGCCTTTTTTACAGGATAAGAAGACTTCTTACAGCAGATGCAAAGAAATGACTAGTCCAAGCCATGTTCCTGTCCTTAATTGACTCACGAGACTTATATACAGTAGCTGTGCGGCTTCCTATCTTGGAAAATTGGATACGCTCTACCACCGAGCTATACGCTTCATCACTGACCTCCCCTTCTCTACCCATCATTGCGCACTATATGCAGCCAGGGGCTGGACCTCAGTTCACTATAGGCGCAACTTTAATGCAGCACTCTGGACACTTAGAGCGCTCAGTGGCCAACTCCCTCAATACATCGTCGATGGCCTGTCTCCGATTGTGCCCAGGAATTATTCCCTTAGAAGCTGCTCACAACTCCTGCTAAATATACCCAGGGCACTCACACGAGTCGGGAGAGCCACCTTTGGATTCTCATTCCCATCAATATGGAATAAAACCCAAAAAATACTTAAGCTGAAAACCCCAGTAAGTACCCTTTTATTCAAAATGCTTTACCATGATGGCATTATGGAAATTTGCAGCTGCTTTACTAGACACTAACTAATCTCCCTCCCTCAAACGGCGGCCTGCAAACAGCGGCCCCCCAGCTGAAATGTGTGCCTCTGCCTCTAGCATGCCCACCAACAGATCCACAGGATTTATTGCTGAACTCCCATATCTTATTCTTTGATGCTCTGAACAGCTGCAGCCTGATTCTAGCACAGGCTACTACATTTGGGTTAATTATCATCTTTCACCCCAAAAAATATTCGGTCCCTTGTCCATCCAACACCTCCCTCTGACCCAACCTCCAGGACCCTCCCAAATTATGCCCCTGCTACTATATTCCTCCTCTTGCACTTAGTACAATGGCAGCTTTTCTCCTCCATATGTCACTGTGTTTTGGGGCAAAAATTGCTTTGTCACCTTTCATCCAGTCCTCCGCCCTCCCAAGCCCTCACTCTGCTCAAACAATTGAGTCCTCTTCACTTGTGCCCCTATTCCCCACCTCTCCCTACATAATGTGCTTGATATCTTCTATCGGGTATGCCTACCCTCTCCCTAACATTTCCCACTACAAAATGCACAGTTTTGGGGCTTGGATCCAGCACAAGTTCATTATCCATGACTCCTTGTAGTTCTATGCTGAATGTATATTACCTGTAAATGTGCATTTTTACTATAATAGCAGCTAATTTTACTGTTTGTACTATTGTAACTTGTCTTTCTGTATTATTACTGTAGGACCACAGGTCCACCTTGTAAATGAGCTTGCTCAATGGTGCCCGCCTGGATAAATAAAGATACTGATTGACTGATTGATTGCTGTTTGTGGTGTTGTGACAGAGCCTGCAAATCCCACCAAGACAGCCACAGCCCAGTGTGAGCTACCATAATAGTTACTTTTCATTACTGACCTCAAGACATACTCTATACTCCCAAGTAGTCTCTGCTTTACATGCATGCCACTTTCTACAGTATATTTTTTCTGTCTGGCTACATTGATTTTTAAATTACATCAGCATAGCCCCCCGCCAAAAAAAGAACAAGTTATGCATTAAACATCCTAAAAATTAAAAGATATTAAATGTACGGCATTACATTGCATGTGAAAGATCTTCATTAGCTGGTACCAGCTGTGTGTGCTCTGTGTTCTCAGTGGCACACCAGATCCTATTAAGCTTGTTGGTGATGACAATTTGAAAGTTGTTAGCCTTGTCATCAGAGGAAAGAGTTGCCTCACTACTGCTGAGGTGGTATGCCAGAATATGGGGCCAGAGCCAGTGAGAAAAGTCCAGATAGACTTGCCACCAGGAGATATAGGACTGGGACTAATAGTAGATATCACTGAGTGTTAGTCAGTGGGAAACTTACCTGTGCTTCCTGTTGTGGTGGGGCATGAGATGCAGCCATGTACCTTAACCACACAGGAAATTGATAAATCCCACAACAACCCTTGCCATGAGGTGTATTATTGTGATAATAAAATGGACTCAGTTGTGAAAATCACTAAAACACAAAATTAATAAATGTTTTTATTAATCAATACATAATGATGTGATGGATCCACCAGTTAATAAAATAGTCCTTAATTCAATTGTTTTACACAGCTGAAAGTAAATTGTTTGTCTCTCAGAAGTTGATTTCTCCATGCCTACCTGATTTCAATACATGCACTTTTACAAACTACATAAGCTATTTTTAAAGCACTTAGACTCTACCTTCCTTTCCTATTCTGTTTCTTTTTTTCTCTTTCTTTTACCCAGCCCAACAGGTTTGCACCTTTGGCAGAGCCTGGCAATGACAGGCAGGGGAACAGGTTTGGCAACTGGGCAATGACGCACCAAGAGACATGGATTCCACACTGGTATGCCTGAGTCTAGTGCCAGCTAGCATCAGGTTCTGGTGGTATGGGACTCAGTTTTTAGATTTACAGACTGGAAGATGTTCAGGCATTATCCAGAGAACTGCTTGTTTTGTTTGCCTGCCAGGTGCTAGGGCTGTGGATCTCACTTCAAATTGCTGGTGGGGATAGAGAGAAAAACTGGTACCTGTTGTTCATATTGGGAGCATGCAACATCCATTTACAGGCCAACAGTAGGTGAAAAGATCAATGTGGATCCTTTTCTCGGAGAAAGCAAATACAAATTTGTTGCAAGCAGGAAGCCACCTTAATTATGGCATCAGAGGTAGCCGTAGCCCACTCCTGTGGACTTGATATAATAGGGTTGTGCTCCTACTCATTTCTTTCCATGACAGTTCATAGGGAGTAACAAAACATGCCAGTATGTTTATAGTTATTGAGTTTGACTCTACACAGTCATTTGTTTTAAAAAGTTTCCAATGTTTCTTTCTAATAATACTTTTCAGATTATTTTCTTATTAATAATTCAGCGCCTTGTGTGAATATTTTTTCTTAGTTCTATAATTAACTGAATGGCTACTTTTTAGTTTTTGATACATTATAATAACAACTAGATGTTAGATGGTGACTGGGAGGTCAAATAGCACAAGGGAGGTCAAACGTCATTTACCAAAAAATGCATAGTGTACAGTTACTTCACTGTGTGCTTAATCAGGATATTATCTTGCTATTCTGGAAGGTGAACTAATGCCTAGGAATAAGGTAGATTAGGAAGTGACAAAAGGACAGGGAGCAAAAAAGGGGGCCCAATGGTGCCTGACCAACAATTATATGGAGCAGTGAAGGCCCGCATTTGGGAGATGGCAGTGGTTATTCCCCATCTGTGCCACCTAGGGGCAGTCACCTAGAGCAAAGTGGTACAGGAAACAAGCACAGGCACCAGCCAGAGCACTGACACCCACTCCTGCACCAGCCCCAGCACTGGCAGTAGCACCAATCCCTGCACCAGTGCCTGCACCATTGTAAGGCACCATGGCCATAATCAAACAACTATGGAAGGAGATTGGGGACCTCCACTGTAGAGTGGGCTCATTGGAGAACATGATGAGCCAGTTCTTGGCCAATCAGCAGCTGCTGCCTACTGGTATGGCAGAACTTCACTGAAGCAGTGGAGGTGCTGCTGGACCATCTGACAGTGGGCCCCTAGAAATAAACATATGGGCAGTGCCCATTGCCATTATATATGTTTCTAACACATTTGCTTAGTCCTCTTTCCTCCCTTTTTCACACCACTGCTGCTGTTATTCTTTCCTCCCCATTTATTACACCCCACAAAAAGAACTAAAATAAAAAAAACTTAAAAATACCAAAGCATTGTCTTTTTTCTGTTTTTCTCTTTTACTGTTTCACTCCATTCTTTCTCTTCTGCATTTCTCTCTGTTTTTTTCTATGTTCTATCTTTTTGATACCTATATTTTCTCTTCACAGCACTGTTTATGTGCCATGTCATTTTCTTCTCTCTTACTATTGTTTTTGTTAAAGCACTGTTGTTTACATCTATAATGCATTTGAAAAGCACTACATCCACTACGTCTTGTCCTGAATATTTTATTTCTGTCCAACAGTTGATGATGCAATATATCACTTTCACATTTGCACCGTGTGCCTTGTTCCCTTACACAAGACATTGCCTTTTTCCCTCTGTCCTTACTTCCATAAAATGTATCCCAAACATGTAATTATGAAATGGTGTTAGCTACTGTGGAACTGTTAAAGTCTCCCTGTCATACTGGATTTAATTGTAAAGCTCATTTGGCAAGTCTGAAGAACTGCTCAAGCCTTATGTATACATTTCTCCTCTCTTGAAATTATTTCAAGAACAAGAAATTATGAAGAAATTATAAAATTGGGAATATAGTACTGTTGCTATTGCTGCTGTTAATGCTAAAGGATCTAGAGCTGTGTGTTACTCTCCCTGCCACATTTCTTGCAAAACACTTCCTGCTAATTCAGTGTGGAAAGCTTTTCATAAGTATCACCCTGTGTGAGTCTGTCACACGGGCACAATTGCTGTGTAATGCGCCATATGTGAAGTGTTGCTCTAATTACAATATACATTCATACATTCTCCCTGAACTGATTTCCAGCACAAAAATAAATATGTCAGACTGATGTATTCTGCTACTTGATGCCATTTTCTGTTTCAGTCACTCCAGTTCTGTTCTTGTAATGCCCTTTGTGGGAAATTGGGAAAGAAACACAGTATATGGTAATTCTACCCTACAAGAATTGTTCTCAATGAGAGGAAGAAATAATGCTGCTGCAAGAGGCTGCATGGTGCCACACTTTGCATTGCTCCCACCAACATAGTTCTTAGTTGAATAAATGATTAAGTCTGGAAATGTCTGCATGAAGGAACAATATGAGATATGCTTCATGAATCAATATGCTGCTCCTGTGTTCTGCAACAAATGTCACCCCACAGCACCTGTCCCGATGAACTGTAGTTAGCCCAAATTCTGGATGTTTCCTCACAAAATCATAATGCCTCTTTGTGGTGCTGATCTGGATGATAATCTTCAAGTATTACTTTGTATCCCCCCTCATCGAAGGTTAGTACTTCTTTAAAAACTTTTTTTATTATTTTTCCTTTTTAAAACAAAGAGCAATAATACACAATACAAGATAACCAGTGATATGTGTTAATACGTCCCCTGGAGCCACCCGTTGCTGAAAACGAGTGGTTTCATGTGTCTTTAGCTGAGTAAGAACAGCGAAATGAAGCTGAGCTGTTCTGGCTCAAGCTGAAGACAAATGAAACCACTCGTTTTCACCAACAAGTGCTGACTGGAGATGTATTAACATATTACTGATCAAGAGTGATCAATAATATATTTAAAAAAAAAACTTCCCAGAACATGCCCATTTCCAGGACTCAAGCTGAAGACAAATGAAACCACTCATTTTCAGCAACAAGTGGTGACTGGGGACGTATTAATATATTATTGATCGAGAGTGATCAATAATACATTTAAAAAAAAAAAACAACTTCCCAGAACATGCCCATTTCCAGGGCATCTGTGCGTGAGACGCTCTTCAAAGCATGAGAGTGCCTCAGGTGCAGGTGGAATGGAGCACTCTGATTCGTCAGGAGTGCTCCCTTGATCTATAATAGATAAACCTGGCCAGAGGACTTCCTCCATTGAGATGCAACACCAAAGAGAGAATCAAGCACCATAGTTCTGCTGAGTCCTGCTGATTTATCTGATGTATGTTTGTTGAATAAACCTCAGAGCTGTTAGAAGTTACTTATGGTGTCTATTCATTCCTAGACCAGCAATCCAGTAAGAAGCAACTAAAGTGAAATACTATATGGTGTCAGAAGTGAACTTGCAGTGTTGCACTTGCAAGCAAGAAGAAAAGTTTGTGCTGCCAAGAAAAGAAACAAAAGACAGGATTTGTGAGTACACAAAGCTTACTAAAAGACTTTATAACAAAATATTTTTGGTAGTATGGAGCAATTTACGTCACCTCCGCCACTACTGTTGACCGGAAATCTTGCAGAAAACTGAAAAGTGATGAACAGAGCAGTGCAGCTCAATGTTAAGTTCAATAGTGACAAAGTACAGTATCTGGTGAGTAAGGTGAAATACATGGGGCATACCACCGAAAACGGGCTATGGGCTGATGAAGCCAAAGTAGAAGCAATAGCTGAGATGCCCCCTCCTGAAGATAAAAAAGCACTACAGAGACTGTTAGGAATGACTCAATACTTGGCACAGTACATTCCAAATGAATCAAGCCTCACTGCACCACTAAGGCAGCTATTCAAAAAAGATATCATGTGGCAATGGCATCCAGCACAGGAAGAAGCCTTACAAAAGCTTAAAGAGACTATTTCTTCTGCACCAGTATTGAAATTCTTTGATCCAAAAGAGGACATTGAAATCCAAGCAGATGCATCCAAGGACAGACTAGGTGCTTGTCTACTACAAAGGAACAGACCAATAGCTTATGCATCTAGGTCATTGTCCAGTGCTGAAAGAAACTACGCACAGAGAGAAAAAGAGTTGCTAGTGATTGTGTTCTCTCTACAGAAATTTCATCAGTATGTTTATGGAAGGTCAGTGAAAGTACAGGCAGATCACAAGCCACTACAATCCATATTGAATAAACCAATCAGAAAGGGTCCAGCAAGACTGCAGCGGATGCTGTTACAGATACAGAAATATGACATACAGGTAAAATATACACCAGGAAAAGAGGTTCTGATTGCAGACACTTTGTCCAGGGCAGTACCAAGGACCACACTGGTACAATGGTCTATGCTCTGAATTAACTAACCTTATGGAGATGGGGCACTACAAGCAACTACTTCAGCAGCACCTTGCAACTGAAAGCCACTGTGACTGCATCCCATAACATAAGGGTCCTACCTGCTTCCTGCCCCCCTCCCGCCCAGACTCACCTGTCATCAAATCCCTTCTCACTCTCCCTCCCTCCCTCCTCTCTCTCCCTCTCCATCACTTCTCCCTATCTTCCTCTCTCCCTCTCTCCCTCTCAGCTACTTTTACCCACCAGCTGCTAACAGTCAGCCCTAAGTGTTCAACATATTCAGTTATCAGTTCTGCTCACTATACTGCCTCACCTATGTTGTATGCTGTATTACTAGTGCTTGTTGGAATCAAATTATTTCTACTTTTACTGTTTAATGATGTTTTGTTATTGCCAATTTGTGTTGCTTGTATATCGCTTTTTTTGTTTCCCTTCATCTGTTTGTTATCCTAATCCCACCGACGTGGAGCCTTTGTAAATGAGCTACAGTATGTTTTGCTCAAAGGTATTTGTAATCCAAGATTAAATAAATAAATAAATTAATAAATAAATAAATCTAAGAGAAAGAATTCTTAACATACCCCACCCATGAAGTACAATAAATCCAGGGAACAGAATTAGAACTGCAAGACCACAAGCTTTGGGGGAAGATTTCAGTGTGATGTCTGCCATCCTGAAAGACATTTGGGGGAATTTAGACTGGATGTAGATACAGAACATAGGTGGAAAAGTTTGAAGATGGGTCTGTTAGAGGCCAATAAAATATGCACTAAGCAAAATAAGCAATCTAGGTCCAGGAAACCCAGTTGATGGACTAGAAAGCTGCAGGAGAAGGTTAGAGAGAAGTTGATGACCTGGAAGTACAAGCAGACCCAAGAGAAGTACGACAAGGAGGAATACCACAGGATTGCAAAGGAGGTCAGTAGGGTGGTAAGAACAGCCAAGGCCTCCAATGGACTGAGGTTGGCCTAGGGAATCAGGGAGGGGGAGAAATATGTTTTTTTGGTACATGGGGGAGAAGAATGTGGGGCAGATCATCTGGTTGAAAAAAAGATGGTGGGTGGGCAGAGGGGGTAGAGCAAGCTGAGGTACTAAATTAGTACTTCTGCTCCATATTTACTAGGGAATTGGAGGGGCTCATACCTCAGGGGAGAAGTAAGGTGGAGATTGAGGGTGGGGGTGTTCTAACAGATGGGGGAAGCCAGGTGAGCAGAGTGTTCAAAGCCCTTAAGTCCTAGAAGACAAGTCCCCAGGCTTGGACGGTATCCACCCCAGAGTTTTGAGGGAACTGGTGGATGTCCTGGTGGCACCTCTGAGTGAATTATTCAATTCCTCCCTAGAACTGGGGTGTGTACCTTTGGACTAGAGGTCAGTACACATTGTGTCTCTCCATAAGAGTGGCCCTCAGGATGAACCAGGGAATTACAGAGCGGTCAGCCAAACCTCAACAGTGGTGAAACACCTGGAGGCCATCCTGAAGGAGAGGCTGGTGAAGTTCCTAGAGGTAAATGGGCTGCATGATGTCTGGCAACATCGGTTCTTCAAGGGGAGATCTCTGTCAGAAGAACTAGTCAAATTTTATGACTGGGTGACAAGATCTCTGGATGGTGGGCACCCAGTTGATGTCATGTATCTGGACTTCAGCAAGGCACTTGACCCAGTACCACATAGGAGACTGTTAGGCAACCTAAGGAACTTAGGGGTGGAGATAAAGATGGTCAACTGGATTGGGAACTGTCTGAGTAACAAACAGCAGTGGGTGGTGGTGGTGAGGGAGCTTTCAGCACCCAGAGGGGTCATTAGTGGGGTTCTCCAAGGCTCTGTCATGGGTCTACTCTTGTTTAATGCATTCACAGGCGACATTGTGGAGGGAGTCAGGAGCAAAATATGTTTATTTGCTGATGACTCCAAACTTGGAGCAGTGGTGGATAGTGAAGAGGGGATGAGGACTATCCAGGAGGACCTGAAAACACTGGAACTGTGGTGTCACACATGGCAGCTGGGCTTTAATGCTTGGAAGAATAATATTCTGCATTTAGGGGCTAGAAATCCAGAGTACAGTTACCAACTGGGCTGGAACAGCTGATGGTCTCAAAGGTGGAAAGGGATCTGGGGGGTGGTGATTGATACCAAAATGAATCACTCAGAGCACCACAGGAGAGTGGCAGCAAAGGCAAACTGAATGCTGGGGTGTATTGCCAGGGGGATCACGTCAAGGAGAAAGGAGGTTATACTGCCATTATACAATTCCTTGGTTAGACCACAGTTAGAGTACTCTGTGCAGTTCTGGCATCCTTACTTAAAGAGAGACATCAGGCTAATGGAGCAAGTTCAGAGGAGGGCATCTAAGATGATCCATGGCATGGGGGAAAACGACCTATGAGGAGAGACTTAGGGAGCTAAACATGTACTCTCTGGAGGACAGAAGGGACAGAGGTGATGTGATAGAGACCTTTAAATACTTGAAAGGGATCAATACAGAAAATACAGAGGGGTTGGTCAGATTAAAGAGGGTAGGGTCCATGAGAGGGCACAGCCTGAAGTTGGTAAGAGGAAGGTACTGAAGAGAATTAAGAAAACAGCATTTCACAGAAAGAGTGGTGTCTCCCTGGAATGAGTTACCAGAGGATCTGATTTCTTTGGAATCGGTGGGAAGCTTCAAGAAAGGATGGGACAGGTACATGGGCAAGGTACAGATTGAGGAAGGATGAAAAGGTTTGGGAATAGAGGGAGTGACACCTTCAGGAGTGGGGAGCATAAGGGGAGGGGAGATGCTGCAGTGACTGTAACGTGAGCTGCACATGAACAGACATGCCAGACCATTTGATCTGACCTGCTGGCATCTTCATATGTTTGTATGTTCCTTTGCAGGCCAATCTCTGGTATTTGGGGAAATTTGAATTTCTAACTAGCTGAAGCCTTCCTGTACCCATGATAAGCCTGTTGCTATTAAAGTGGATGTTGCGTCTGAGCAGTCCACTATCAGCATTAGTTCAGTTATTGACCAGTTTACTTGTAAGCCCAAGAGTGCTCCAAGTAAACAATCAGACATGATGGGGTGTGCATGGAACAGATTTTACCACACACCCAGGGTGTAGTGAGACATGAGGCCACAGGCCAAGTGCCTTCAGCCCCTGAAAGTGTGGTAAAATCTGTTCCTTGCACACCCCCAGAGTGTCTTATTGCACTTACTGTATAAAATTGACTCCTTTTTTAACATTTTACAGTTGGGAAAAGCATGCTTATATGTAGAAACAATAGATTTACTTGTGTGCATTTATGATGAAATAGTCCATCCACACACTGCAAAGATGTCATTGGTGATGTCATTGTATTACTGCAGGACAAAGTTTGTCCTTTGCTGGCATCAGGTTTTAAGATATGGAATGTTTATCATGGAATGTTTATCAAGGAGTGTTTAACATGGAATACATGGATTCAAAATTCTGCTCAGTTCCCCTGGCAGAAAGTTCCTCTCCTAACATACTATACACACACACAGCAAAGGTCTCTTCTACAGCCAGAGACTCAATTATCTCACTGTCAGAGCAAGTAGAAGAGATTTATCTGATGAGCAGGTAAAGACAGAAAGGGGATTTTTCATTGTCAGCAAAGACACAGTTGTAATGAAAATTATTAACAGTACTTAATGTTTCTAATGTGTTTATGTGTGTAAGGAAAGTGTGATGATCAGAGAAAAAACATTTAATTAATTTGTTTTATTTTTGATTTAAGGTAGTTTTATTTTTAGGGCCCAATTGAAGGTTTTCTGCAGTGTATCCCAATACTGACACTGTAGAGCAACATGAGAGGGATGCTTCACTTCTGAGGCACCGTCTTTAGGATGAGATGTTAAACCGAGGTCCCACCTGCCTGGATTGCTGGTAGTTCAGGTGGATGCTAAAGATCCCATGGAACTTATCGAAAAAGAGTAGGGGCATTTTTATTCATATAAAGGAACACTAAACAAACAAAGACATCCTTTGTAATCACATACATTCAAAGGAACATAACAGTATTGTTTCATACTTCAAATTTAACCTCCTTCTCTCATGCAACTGAGTAGGGATGTTGGTAATGAAAAATAAATATACAAAATTAAATCTAGGAGCTTACTACATAAGAAAAGAAAAATGGTTATTTTGTCATACTTAAACTGTGGCTTCAGTTCATTCATAATCTATATTTACCTTACCCTGTCCTTGTTGAGGAATGATAAACATACAATAAGATATGTCTAAGTATTCATCCAATATCTATTTTATCCAATCAACTGAGGTCCATCTCCGATGAAAGGTGGTAGGCTGTATCAGATTATAGTCCTGCAGTCTGATCTCTACAATAGCTTTCTCTATCACAAAAAACAATTCCTCAGGAGTAAAGTGCAATTTTTGAATAGTCAGCCTTCACCTAATAAACCATATATAAAATTTAAAGCAAACAAGAAATAGCTATAAAGTTACTCTATCATGCATTGTCCACATAAAGGGTAAAATACCTAGACACAATGGGCTGGATATTCAAACTGCACCATTCTGAGGCGCAAGCCCTTGCGCTGCACAAAATAGTTGCACAGGGGTGTGGCCGGGGCGATATTCAAAGGAGTTGCGCTACTGAGCAACTCGCACAATATCACCCCACCACAACCACTGTGCATGGCTGATGGAACTTGCGCCACCGCAGTTGTCAGAGTGGAGCATTCAACCTCGGTGGTGCAGTATCATTGGCGCCACGCAAAATCATGATGTCTGCAAAGGTGACATGCAAATGGGGGCTAATTAATGCAAGGCACGGGGGGGCCATTTGCATGTGATTATGGCCCCATTTGCATGCCATTAGCATGTAGGTGCGCCGATCCCCGAGGACTTGCACCTGGCACCCTGCCAGGCAGCAGCTGTCGGGGACCAACGCTCCCTGCAGCATGATCGCGGGCATAGTGTACTCCCTCCCCCCGACCAGCCCAATCACGGGCAGCAATGTGGGCCCCTGCAACATCTCCCTGGTGGTCCAGTGGACAGAAATGCCCGATCGCGGGCAGAAAGTAAACTGAACCCCCCCTGAACATCTCCCTGGTGGTCCAGTGGACCGAAATTCCCGATCGCGGGCAGAAAGTAAACTGAACCCCAACATCTCCCGGTGGTCAGTTGACCGGAAGTGCCCGATCGCGGGCATGAAAATAAACTGAACCCCGAACATCTCCTGGTGGCTAGTGTCCCACACCCACCCACCCTGAAGCCCCACCACCCCGCCCCCCTGGCAGCCGGCAGCATCCCACCCGCCTGCCGCCGCTCACCGCCGATTGATCGGTCGGGCTGCTTGCCCATTGGCTCTTGCTCTGCACCAAGCGTGTGCAGCCCTACTGGGCAGTCATGGGTGGGCGGCGGGCGGCAGGTGGTGGGATGTTGCCGCCCGCCGGCTGCTGGGGAGGGAGGCGGCTTCGGGTGGGTGGGGTGGGGACACCAGCCACCAGGGAGATGTTCGGGGTTCAGTTTACTTTCTGCCCGATCAGGCATTTCGGTCAACTGGACCCACCGGGAGATGTCAGGGGGTTCAGTTTACTTTCTGCCCGCATCGGCATTTTGGTCCACTGGACCACCAGGGAGATGTTCGGGGGGGTTCAGTTTACTTTCTGCCCGCGATCGGGCATTTCGGTCCACTGGACCACCAGGGAGATGTTCAGGGGGGGTTCAGTTTACTTTCTGCCCATGATCGGGCATCAGGGAGATGATTGGTGGGTTCAGTTTAGTTTCTGCCATGATTGGGCACCAGGAGATGTTTGGGGGTTCAGTTTACTTTCGCCCGCGGATTGGGCATTTTGGTCCACTGACCACCAGGGATGTGGAACGGGAGGAGGGGGGAGCTACATTGATGCCCGCGATCGGGCTGGGGGTACACTCATGCCCACGATCAAGCTGCGGGGGCACAGGATTGGGTTAGCCAGCCAGGTGGCAGCTGCTGTGTTGCACCCTGCAATACAGCAGCTCACCTGTGGGTGGCCTCACCTAGTTTCCTTTTTTTTGGCTCAAAGTCCTGCAGGCGCAGGCTGGGGTTGGCGCCAGACAACTCTGCACAGCCCGCTAACATCGGTTGTGTAGTTTATGCATTGAAAACCTCCTCTGAGCTCAGCATGCTATTATTAGTTGTTGTCAGCGCTTTTTGTATAACAGCCTTGCTGAATATCACAGAATGGAGCAAGTTTGGACTTGCGCAGGCGCAACCGTATTGCGCATGTCACAACCCTCTTGAATATCTGGCCCAATATTTTTAAAGACATAAGACAAAATGGAGATGTAGGCCAGTGGTGTTGGAGGGAATGCCAAATCTTTTGAATTAAGGGACATTCCAAAAACAAGTGTTCCATTGTTTCTACTTCCTCAGGACAGGTATCTCTTGACAGTATCTTTCTTATAGCTGTTTATGCTTAAGATTCCCCCTCACATTCAAACGACCATGCAAGGCCAACCATGTTACATCCCACATAAAATTAGGTATATGAGGAGAAACCAGCATTTCACTAATTAATGTCAATGAACAGGAATTGAAACCCGCCATCTCTTGAAAATATTTCAGTATAAACGAACCATACAACAATTTACAGGTACAACTAACAATATGATCTTTAGAAATTCCCCATAGTTTAATTTTGAAAAAGCAAGTCCTCAAAGCATCTGGCAAGTAGGAAATGGGAATTTGTCTTGGGAGAACCACATACATAGGCCAAATATGAAAAATAGGTCCTAAGGAATCTAAGACTCAAGGGCCCAGATATTCAAAAGGGTTGCGCGTGCCCAACTCCAAAAATGCGCCATTCTGCAATATTCAGAAGGGGCCAGTTGTGCCACTGAAAACAAGCTGAGCAACAGCGCAATGGAAATGAAGGCATGCGCAACCGAAGCGGGCGGGTCCATGCATAAAGTGCGCAATGCGATATCCGACATTGCGCAATCGCGCAAGAGTGGCGAGCCGAAGTTGGCAAGATACCAGATTTGAGCCAAAATAAAAAGGTTTCAAGGAAGCGCCAAGAACTCTAGCAGGCCGCAAACTGGGGAGAGAGACAGAGAGAGAGAGAGAGAGAGAGAGAGAGACAGAGCTGGAAGGGCAGAGAGGGACAGTGGGTCCAGGAGGACAGAGAGGCCAGTGGGGGTGCCCGTGCAGTGGAAGCAGCAGTGGGGGCAGCGGGGTAACACAGGAACAGCAGCTGGGGGGCAGAAGCCAGGAGATGGACAGTGTCAGCTTCCACATGGAAGCCGTAATGAGGGGGTGAGACACCATGCTGCAGGGGCGTGGCGCGGAGGGGCCCGGCAGTATGCCCCGACAGGCGGTATCGCGCCGCATCAGCCTCGAGCTGTACACAGATGTCGAGATTGTGGCCCGGTACCGCCTGAACAGGGCAATACTGAGATGGCTCTGCGAGCTGTGCAGTGATGTGATGCAGGCACCCTCACGACGGAGTCATACTCTATCCGTGGTGACCAAGGTGACAGCCTGCATGTGCCTGCTCGTCACGGGCACCTTCCAGAGGCCGACAGAGGACACCACAGGCATTACACAGTCGGCCATGTCACGCATCCTCACCCAATTCCTCAGCGCACTGCTGCCTCATGCTGTGGAGTACATCCATTTCCCCAGCACCGCAGCAGAGCGTACAACAAACATGCAGGAGTTCCACAGGGTAGCACATATGCCTGGCATGCTAGGGGCCATAGACTGCACCCATGTGGCCATTCACACGCCACCTGGCCCCGACGGCCAGGCGTATCGGAACTGAAAGGGCTTTTCCAGTGTCAACTGCCAGGTGGTGTGTGATGCCACTGGGCGCATTATCAATGTCTGTGCCACACACCCTGGTGGAGCACATGATGCCTTCATATGGCACCAGTCTGCACTGTGCCATTGATTCGAGAGTGGGAACATCCCCATGGGTCATCTAGTGGGTGAGTACACATGTATGGAATGCAAACTCTGTGCAAGGGTGGGAATGACACAGGTGCCATGGTAGTGGCACACAAGGATATGGGCAATATGGACCTGACATGACACTGATCTCCACTATCTCCACACAGGTGACTGCAGATACCCACTCCGTCCCTGGCTGCTCACACCATACCGGCGCCCCACGACCCCAGCGCAGCTAGGTTTCAATGAGGCACATGCCGCAACACGTAACATCATAGAGCGGGTGTTTGGGATGCTCAAGGCACGCTTCCGATGCCTGGACACCTCCGGCGGAGCCCTACAGTACAGCCCCCAAAAGGCCTGTGGGATAGTCCTGGCCTGTTGCATCCTGCACAACATGGCCAAGGACCATGGGATAGCCGTACAGGTCCAAGAGGGGGACAGCGATGGGGACACCAGTGGCGCCGGTGATGTGGGTGATGAGCAGCCCCCAGGACGGAGGGACCCCACTGACCCGCAGGCCTAGCTGCACTGGGACACCATTGCAGAAGAGCACCACGCCCAACACAGGTAAGTCAAGGGACATGTGCAGGCAACACTGTCCATGCGCAAACCACAGGCACACAGGGGAACACACCGTGCATGAAGGTCAGGGAGTTGAAGGTTCCAGGCATACCAACACACCATCAGAGAGGGGAGCACTCATATGGACACACACACACAGGCAGCATACATGGGCGAGCACAGCATCTGGAAATGACATTGCAACACACAGCACCACCAACCACCCCACCACCTGGACTGTCCATGTACGTGTGTCAGACCTGGGCACCTGCACCTTGGTGTACAGTGCAATGCAGGCATCATCATGCACATGCACCATGGACAGCAGTTGGGAGAGTGTGCAGGTGGTCCGTGGTCAGCTTGGTGAGCAGAGCACCCAGCAGTGCACTGCCCACCATGACACACATTGCACACAGGGCAGCACCAGACAGGGCCTGCACTGGGAGACAGTTCAGTCAGGTAGCACTGTCCCACGGCCACCACAGATGTGTGGGCGGCCCCGCCATGGCCCAGCAGCACTGGCAGGCTGAGCAGGGGCCACATCGGGTGGCGCTGGTGCACCACCAGGGGACCCACTGCGCGAACGCGACCTTGCCTGCACAGGGGTCTGCATCCTGCCAAACAAACTTGCACCAGGGGTGCTCGGGATGCCCACAGCAGAACCCAGCATTGACAGGCCTGGTGTCGCATGACGCCGGGAACGGGGAGTGGAGAGCGCACTGTGTGGGGTGTGTGGTACAGGGGCACCTGACAGTGTGGCCAATGTGTCCGCGACAGAGACCACTGCCTGGGTCAGCCTGTCAATGGCAGCAGTCACATCCATCCGCATAAGGACCAGCTCGGCTCGGTCCCGAGCACACTCCCTGCTATGCCACTCCACGGACACAGACAGTGCCTCCACGGACCTTGCAACCTGCCCCTGCAGCTGTACCAACTCCTGCAGCAGGCAGGTGTGCGCATCCAATTGGTACTGTGCCCCAATGGCATCGTGACCCCCAGGGTGTGGACGGTCCTGATGCACGGCACCCCTTGAGGGTGGGCGCTGTTCGCCAGGACCAGGTATGGGTGGATCAGAGGGCGGTGGACATGTGCCACTGCTGGACACTGTACCCCCAGACCTGGTGTGCAACTGCTGCTGCCGCCCCTCCAACTGCTGAGCCCCCAGGTCCACCTGTTCCACCTCTGTGCTGACAACAGTGCCAGACACCTGCACAGCCACCGGTGCTGCCCCACCGGTGCTGACAGGCACAGCCTGGGACTGTGCCAGCATGCTGGTACACAGTTGTGAACCAGGAAGGCCCAGGGCACGCGTGCTGGCCTGCCATGTGTCCGTCATGGGACACACACCTATCACTGCCCATTGCAGGCCTGCTATCATCAATGGTGCAGGTGCATGCCACTGCATAGGCACAGCATGCTGGCATACCTGCATGCCAGACTGCTGTGACACAGGCTGTGCACCCCTGCACCGTATCACTGACACCGAGTTGTTGGCCCAGCGTGCATGCTGCTGCAGTGCCTGCAGGCTGGTGGCGGAGGTGGATGCTCCTCCTCCACGTCCAGCAGGTCTGCCTCACTGTCTGGACCCACCACCACCACCGTCTCCTGCAGACGAACAGGATCTGTAACAGAAAGAGAGTACATGTGAGTGCATGTGAACAACAGCCCCTCCCCCAACAACATCACCATGTCATACTGTGCAGTGATGGGCTTCCACCTGTCTGGAATCCTCCGCCTGGTACGCCCGCAATGGCACTCAGCTGCATGGCCGCAACCAGTGTCTCCTCTGTAGGGGTCAGCTGCAACACAACTGGTGGGCCCCCACCAGTGCCAGCACGTGCCACCCTGAAGGCTGCCACCTTCTCCTTCAGCCTCCTGCGGTCAGTCCCCATCTTCTTCCTGCATTCCTGCACGGACCGCTGGTGGCTTCCGTGCAGGTTGACGGCCCGAGCTACCCCCTCCCATGCAGCTGCACGCTCCTGAGGGTGCCCTCCGCCCACTCAATGTTGGCTCATCCTCCAGGTAGGCCTGGAAGAGGCCTCTGCTCTGCCATGGTGAAGTGGCCTCCTCCTCGCCTGCTGTCCACACCCTCAGCTTGGCTCTGGTCAGTCATGGTGATCTGTATGGGTGGAAGTGGACACCTGTCACTGTGCAGTCGACAGCATTTCCCCATGAGCATAGCTGCCGCGGGGGCAGAAGCCCCGCTTCCTCTCCGCATGGCAGATACTGATAGAAAGGGTGCCCATTGTCCCTTTCTATGCGCCCTTCATGCTCAGCCCCTCAGCCTTTATCATCCTCCGCCATGAGCATTGTCCTGAGCATCACACAGCATGTAACTCACCTCTCACCTGCAGTAACCAAATCTGGCCAGCACAACCCACAGTCGCATTTTTATAGCGCAACACATGCAAATGAGGTGTGGCTCAACTTTAATGACATGCTAATCGCACCACTGGCGCTTTGAATGGCTGATCGGATGATCTGCATATGTCGGCTGAATATCGGCGTATTTGCGCTGGCGCAATACGGAAGGTCCGCTGAGCCAATGGACGAGGTTTGTGGCTGCGTGCCACACCGCATTGCGCATGCCCAGACAGCTTACGCATGCGTCTATCGTGCTGCAGACCTGCTGAGCGTGATAGGCAATTCAGGCCATGGCCACCATTGTGCCAGTGGCGCTACAGCACTGGGCACTATATGGCGCTGTGGCACTACTGCGCGATAGTCCACTGTGGCACTGATGCTCAGCTTGGCAGTCGCGCAGGATGCCTATACGTCCCATGGCACTGTGCGTAGCCTTGCGCCATTGCCGTGACCTTGTGTATGCCCTCTGACCCCGGGCGCTGTTGGCATGCCATGTGCGTCCTACTTGGCGCTGTCCGGTGACAGCGCCATGTAAAGTGACGGCTGTTCGAACAGCGATTGAGCCTGTGGTGGTCTATTGCGCAACAACTCCACGGGTTACGGCGCAGTGGGGCACCATATTGCCTGCTGTAAAGTTGGTGCCATGGCTAGGAGGAGGGCAGTGTCCTGGAGCCAGCTTGAAGTGGCCAACCTGGTGGCCTGGTGGAGCCCCCACTGTGAAGCACTGTATGGTGAGGCCCCTCACCATGCCTAGGACCCATGTGTGGCAGCAAGTGGTTACTGACTTGGTGGAGGTCACTGGCGGAGCCGTCTGCTGAGCAGTGCCGCACCGTACAGTGACCTCCACCGGAGGGAACGGAACTCCTGACACGGCTGCGTTCACGTGCCAGGCGGGCGTGGTGCCTAGGCCAGGTGAGTGTACCATCTATGCACCTATATTCTGTAGGGGTGTGTGTGTGTTTGGGTGGCTGTGCATAGGTGTGTCAGTGTGTGCAGCTGTCGCGATGGTTGGTTATGGCTGTGGGCAGGCACTCTCACTGGGGCAGGGGCACTCTGCTTTTGAGTCACACTGATGTTTGTCTCAACATATGTCTCCCACAGGCCGGATTGTGAGGACACAGGACAAGGGTGACGTGGGCCATGCCAGGGCCCGGTGCAGGGGGTGTTGTGCCCCAGCAGCAGCAGCAGCAGCAGCAGCGCCAGACCCAGCTGCTGGAGGGTGTGAGTATCATTACTTCATGGATGCTATTGCATGCTGGGGGCAAGACCACCAGCCATGCGGGACACAACCAAAGGGGAGGTCATAATTCCACTATACAAAACACTAGTGAGTCCCCACACTGAAGTACAGTGTACAGTTCCGGAGACCATACCTACGTATGGACATGGACTGGGTGGAGAGGGTTCAGAGGAGGGCGACATGGATGGTGCATGGATTGCATCACAGGTCCTATGCAGACAGGTTGACGGAACTGAACATGTACTCCCTGGAGGGGAGGAGGTGTGGATATGATGGGGACATACAAGTATCTTACAGGGGGGAACAGAGTGCAGGAAAACAATATTTTTAAGCGTAAAGGATGTTCCAGGACTAGAGGGCATGGAATGAAGTTGGAGGGGGGATGATTCAGAGGAAACATGAGGAAGTATTTCTTCACAGAATGGGTGGTGGACAAGTGGAACACCCTGCCAGAGGAAGTGGTGGGGGCTGACTTGGTCATGGGATTTGTGAATGCATGGGTTAGCCATAACGGAATTCTGGAGGTCAGGGGTAAGGGGGAACGGACTTATAGGACAACAGAGTGAACGTACAAGGTCAAATGGACAGACTGGGTGTCCCATAGGCCCTTATCTGCTGACACTGTCTATGTATCCATGTATGTAGGCATGACACAGGTGACCTGCATCACAGTGCAGTATCACGCACGTCTGTGTATGCATCACTGGTGGTCCAGGCATGCACTGGGCACATAGCTGTGAACTGGCATCGCACCACTTGCCACATCACTTGCCAGCCTAGTTTGTACTGTGATTGACGTGGCAGTGTGTGTGGGCAGTGGTGCGCATAGCTGGTGCCGCCTGTTTGTGATGGCCATGTGCATGTTCACTGTGGGTGGGTGCATGCCATCACAGGTGCGGACATTGGGCTATATGGCTTGCAGGTTGGGTGGTGTTCAGGGTTGTGGTCAGTCTCAGCCATTGACTGTGTTCCCATTTTCCTAGGCCTCGAGGTACTCAGGAGGATGTCCCAGGATCTTCGGCACCTCAGCCAAGTTGCAGATCAGAACCAGGAGGTCCTGCAGGCCATACAGCGCCAGGGTGATCGCTGAAGGAGCCACAGGAGGCGCCAGCAGGGGAGGACCAGCAGCCAGCTGGGCCATAGCCCACATTCCTTCCCACTTCTCCCATCCCTATCACCCTGCCTTCCTCTCCGTTGTTATTCCTCCCTTGAACACCTCTGCCTTTACCTGTCCCCCACTTGTACATAGTTTCACTTGGTTTTGTGATTAGTCCTTTAAATATACATTTCTATTTTGATATGACTACTGTGTTGGTCTCTGATTTGCAGCTGGCTATGGGTGCTCAGTTGCAGTGGTGTACATGCCATCTGGGCTGGTATGGTCCTGGGTATGTGTGTGTGTGTGCATGTGTGTGCATGGGAGGTATCTCCAGCATGGCAGTGCCTTTCAGTTGGTCTTGCCATCTGCTGCCACCCACTGCTGGGTGCACAGGTGTGTCTGGCTTGTAGGCTTCTGTGTTGCACGGGCTGATGAGTGCTGGGGACTGCATAGTTTCCTGGAAGTGCCAGTCACTGCACATGGGTGGTGTCTTGGGGTCACAGTGCAGGGTGCGCTGTGCATACGGGGCTGATGTGCACTGTGGTTGTCAACCCCTGTGTGTGGCACTCTCTGCCTGCCAGTGGTTGTGCTGGGGTGTCAGGGCTGCTATGCTTTGTTGGCTTGTCCCCATGGGCACATGGATCATCCGTCCCACCCCCAGTGATGCTGTGCTTGGGGTGTGCCGGTGTGGTGTGGGTTCTGCAGTGTGTTCCTGTGCCCATGTGTGGCATGGCTGGCGGTGGGCCCCAGCCTGCCTCCCTGGATGTGCAGTTCCATTGCTCTGGGGCTGTGCTTGCGCTATGGCAGCTCTGGAATGCTCAGCTGAGCTTCCATGGTTGTGCCATAGCGCAACATTTTGGCTCAGCTTCTCCTTCCTGGTTGCGCGATGGCACAGTATGTGCGATATTCAGACGTTGGTTGCTTGCGCTATTTGCTCTGCTCCATGTTTGAATATCGCACCTGTTGCGCATTTGTGCAACTGGTTTGTGCTTGCTCCTGCTGTTGCGCTACTTTTGAGCGCAGTTTGAATATCTGGGCCAAGGTGTCCATCTATTAACCTTTTGAGTTACCACAGGGAGTAAGTTAGGATAAAGAAATATCGTAAAGAAAAATACCACCAGCTGAATCATTTTGAGACCTCCATTTTTCCTCTCATGCAATAACAAACTTCTTTTAATAGGGTTTAATCAGCTTTCCCAAATGCAAGAAAAGAAACAACTGTACATTTTTGTTTCCAAAGTTAACGGAAGACTAAACGCCGAACTTAAATATAAACAAATAGGAAGTAAAAAGACTTAATCATATAGATCCATTTCAGTTTAGCTATAATCACCAGGTATTCCATAAGTTGACTTTAGTTTGTGCTTCATGTAGTTTAAGGATCCAATTCTGATATGCTAAATCCCCATTACCGAATAATATCCCCAAGATAGAAACGGTCCCTGTCATTATTGGGACACCAATTATCATACTGTCTGTAACATCATCAATATTAAGGGGAAGGCAACAGAATATCCCATAATTTATTCAAGCTCCCACATGAGCTGTAAAATCAGCTAGTACTACTTCCAGATTACGAGCCGATGGCATATCTCCTACTATAAACAACTATTGTCTGCATGAGCAATACTTTTTATTTCAGGGTCACTATAAGAGAAGGAGACACCCTGAATGCCTCTTGTGTCATCCACAGTTCTAAGCAATGGATCAATGGTGACTAAATACAGTAAAGCACTCAAAGGGCATCCCTGTTGAACTCCCCTTAAGATACTATGCTGTCGTCCCATCCAACCATTATAAAAAACTTTAGATGTGGTGAATTTATAACATGATTTTATCCAATCAATAAACTTCATAGGAATCCCATACGTAGCCAAACAACTCCACAAATATTCATGATTTACATTGTCAAATGCTTTGGCCTGATCCAAACTAAAAATAAGACCAGTAAGCTCAGCAGTAGTTCCTCTGAAATATTTCTCATAGTAGAATTAAACCATCAGTAATCTTTCCAACCTGGAATTGAGCAGGTTTGTGACTCATGTAGCAAAAAATCTGCAGACATCATAAGTCTATTATTTAACAACTTTGTAAATATTTTAAAATCAGTATTAAGCAAAGTAATAGGTCTCCAATTTGACAAATTAGTTCTATCTCCTTTTTTATACATCAAAACCACTAGCCCTTCAGTTATACTAGTAGGTAGCATTCCAGTATTAAGAACTTCCTGTAAAACCTCCGTAAACTCCTGTAACAATACTGTAAGGGCAATTTTTTATATCTCATAAGGTAACCCATCACTCCGTAGAGCTGTGCTCGCCTTAGTCTGTGCAAGACAAGCCGATACTTCCAAGGAGGTAAGATCAGCAACCAACAGATCCTTACTATGAACATCTAGCATCGGAGGTGAAACCTGTGCCAACCATGAAAAATTAGGAAGACTAGGGGTACCAGGACAACCAAACAATTGTTGAATATGATAATCTAGAGCATTCATAATGTCCCTCTTAGTCATGCAAATCTGACCTTTAGAGTCATGTGCCTCTTCCATATATTTATGATGTCTCTGCTCAGCACAAAATTGATATGGGTCCATAAAAGCTTTACCTCCCTGTGAACCAAATCTGCGTTCTACATCAAAGGTCTTATAGCGATTATACTGTGTGGAATTTAATAATTTCCAAATTCTATTTAGTTCAGGTAAAACCTTATGATTACCCTGAGCAGCTATGAAATGTAAATCTAAAAACTGTTGTCTAATATTTAAATAAGCCTCTTAGTTAAATTCCCCATTAAGTTTACCAATTATATGGAAATACTGTTTAATATCATTTTTGTATCATCCCACCACTCCCTATACACATCATATAAGCCAAACACTGATTTCCTTGCTTGTAATAAAGCCAAAAATACTTCTTCAATGGAAGGAAGTTTAAGTAGTTCTAAGTTCATTCTCCAATATCCTGGTCCCCTATGCATTACTTCATGACTGCCTACAGAAATTTGAAGTATAACATGATCAAAAGGTGCTACTGGTACAGTCTGAGCATTTAGTATTGTAAAAGAATCTAAAATAAACCAGAAATCTATTCGTGTTACCTTAGTACCCTGGAAAAAGGTTTTCTGTGGTTTACCCATCTGATCAAAGGCATCAACCAATCCTGTCTGTAGTGACAAATCATTAAGACAATTAGTGTTACAGTATAATTTCGTGGTCCGTAACCCTCTATCGGTATGATAACGACTACAATTAAAGTCTCCCCTTAAGAAAACAAATCTAGATGTAAACAAGTATGGCAATAAAGTACGAAATAAGGCAATTCTAGCTGATTTAATTTGTGGAGCATAGACATTAATAAATCTATAATGTACTGTATATCATTGAGTAGCATATCCAACAACAAAATACGACCATGCTCAATATCTACAAGTTGGACCAAATGAACCGTGAGGTTATTAACCGCTATACCTACCCCAGTACATAAATCTTCACCAACTGACCAATATGTAATACCCCATTTCCATCTTTCAGTGGCCTGATCTACCTCGAATTTAGTATGTAGGAGAGTATCTTATAAAAACACTACATCCTGATTACCTCTATCAAAAAGAAAGTATATCAGCATCTGTTTCCTATTAGACCGAATGCTATTAACATTTCGTGAAGCAAGATTGATGTTATACAGCATAGACAGGAATTAGAAATGATGAACAATGGAAATCAAAGCCATTAACTAGGAATCCAACATTATTTTTTCTTTGTAGATTTTCTCATTCCGTAGAAGAGCTTTCTTTTTAATTTTTGCCAAATCCACAGAATCAGGAGGTATTTCTGGGTCAGAGAACCCATCAGGTTGTACAGAACGAACAGAAGCCGAATCAGATTCAGTACCAATATCTTCTTGTAATACCAAAAAGGTATTCTGCAGGGTTATAGGGCCTTGCTCAGGTAACGGTAATTTAGGGGCCCGCGATCTCAAGTTACTGCGTCTGGTGGTTATAGGTTTGAAGGATTCTTCTGGTAGAAGTGGTGGGGGCATTGAAGCAGAGACAACTTGGGACACATCAGGAGTGGGAACTCTGGTAGGAACCAACAGGATCGGTTCAATGACCTCTATTCCTTTGCAATGGAGCAAATGCCACCGCTTCTGAAATGTCCGCCCAGTTCATAGTAGAAGTGGATTCAATTCTGTTTGGAGGAGGGGGTGGAGGTGCAGGTTTCTGCCTTTGAGCTGCATGTACTGTGGTATTCAGATAGTAATCCTGAACACAAAAGTCCCCATTTGTTTTGTTTTGGGCAGCCCAAGGACAATCCGCATATGTGTGGGCTTCGTCACATAGGGAACATTTAGCCGGGTGATGGCATTCCAACATTACATGCCCTAATTCCCCACATTGGACACACTTCACAACTTCTCAAGTCATACTAAGGTACCTTCCCGAGCCACATTTATAACAATGATGGGGCTGACCTGGATAAAAGATAAAACCTTTATCCTGTCCCTGATAAAAACAACTGGGAAGATGTTGTAAACCAACCTCGGTTTGATTTAGATTAATTTTATATCTCCAACCCCCATTCCAAAAACCTTCTACATCAAGAATGGCTTCTGGGTTCCCTTGCAAGATGCATTTTTTTTTCCAGCCAACAGGAGATATCCTTCACATTAACCCCTTCATTGCAGAACAATACTGTGATAACTTTAAATGTTTGTTTTGTCAGTGGAATAGCCTGAAAGTGGGACCAGGCAGGGTTTGTTTTCAGTATTGAATATTTCATCCAAAACCTAATTAAAATATCAGGAATATGAAAACTAATGTCATAAGTATTGTCCCCAGGTGTATGGCTTAGAGCATACACGTCATTGGGAGTAAAACCCAAAATTTGTTTAATCAGAACTTTTCCCACGTAAAACCTGTCAGGCATAGAATCTGTAGGACCTAAAGAACACAGTCTAACTGCATTTCATCTCTTTGCTAGTGAGACCGGTTTTTGAAATAGACTAGCATATGAAGCAGCCTGATTTGAAGGCCGTGAAGATTCATTTGTATTAAGTTCAGAGTGTGCACCAGGCAATACACTGTCCATAGGATTAATCTGCATATTTTCAGCATCAAAATCTATTTGTGGTTGCTCTTGTAAATTCTTGCCACATTCAGGTTTAGATAGCTGGGACTGGGCAACCCTAACATTTTTGACCACCAAAGTAGGAGCTAAGTCAGATGGAGCTACATCTTCTGGTGCAACAGGGCATGAGCTTGGAATATTGCCAGCTACTGGGAGACAAGTCTCTAGTTAGAAGGTATCTGGAACCAGAGGAAGTGAGTTATTCACTCCTTCAATGCCAGGAATCGGGATGGCTGGGTCAGCAATCCACTGTCCCATTTCTATTTGTAATCAACCAGCACGTTTAAGGACCAAATCAGGGGACCAGGTAGGGGACGGCTCCACTTCCTTACACCCAGCGGTTTGTGGTGGGGAATATATCAGTGCAAAATCACCTTGTATAGGGCCTTTATGGACCTTTGAATCAGTACCTTTTTGATCCGATGGTGAATCCTCTTCAGGTCTCTTCCTTTTCTGTAAATCCTCCTCCGTGGCAATCTGCGCCATGTGGTATTCTACAGCGGCCATTTCACAAAGCCGCAGTTTCTCCTCGAGAAGAGCAAGAGGCTCTTGTGTATCTGGAGCTGCAGGAACCACACCAACAGCATGGAGCAGTACTTCCAGGTTGGAACAATACCTCTTCTCGGCAATACTTTTACCAGAATCACTGGCTTGACTCAAAAATGTTGGACCATCGGTGTCACCTACACCATCCGAATGAAAAACTTGCATCAAGGAGCTTGGTATGTCTTGCTGGCCACCACACGGGTGCATTCCAGCTGTACCATTTCCCTCAGTTCTGGCTGTAATCTGTGGGCTCTCCTGTGCCCAAGCTCCTCCACTATCGTCATCCATCAGGAGACTGACCATCTCTCAGACAGTCCCACAGCACCACCTGTCTGAAAAGAGTAGGAGAATTCCCCTGGTGTCCTGGCCAAATTTCTCCCTTTCACTAAAAATACCACCAGCAGCTTAATCCGGTTCAATTTCAGTTGCTTACCATCTGTATCCCCCCTCCCCCCCGGTCACCCCTGAAAAAGGGACTTCTAGGCCCAGTGGGCTTACTGGGTCAAGAAAATTCAATAAATAAATAAAGGTAGTAGCCATGTTTGTGATGGAAGATCAATTCTAGTTGTAGGGGGACTGATGGAAGATACATTAATTCTGGTTGTAGGAGGACTGATTTGCTCATTGTGTGATGTGGTTCAGACCAGGATGATTGTGCATGAAATAGATTTCATGCACAGTCACATGACATATCTGACCAATGAGACTTCTTTATTCTGGATGCCCATTTTATAAAGAAGGTTGAAAGATCTATGGTGGCTGCGACTGACCGATTAACCCATGACAGGGTCAATAGCAGGTTTTCCGCATAGATCAGTACCTTGTGTTACTGAGTGTTGGCCTGTATTCCCACAATGTCTAGATTCAACCTAATAGCCTCTACTACGGGTTCCATGGCCAGCACAAAGAACAGGGTTGACAAGGAGCATCCTTGCTTTGTTCCTCGGTGGAGTGAAAACATAGGTGACAACATGCAATTTGTCAGCACTGAGGCTTTTGGGTTCTGATATAATGCTTTCACATAAGAAAGAAATTGAGGAGCACTGCCTACATATGTCATGACCTCAAATAGGTAACCCAACTCCACCGAGTTGAAGACTTTCTCAACATCTATTGCAAACAGTGCTGCCGAGTCATGCATTTTCTGCATTATTTCAATCAGGTTTTCCAATGCCCTGACATTGTCTGCTCCCTGTCTCCCCTTGATGTACCCTGTTTGTGAAGGATGAATGAAGCTGGGGAGCACCTTTTCTAGCCTAGTAGCCAGAGCCCTATCCAGGATCTTGGTGTCTACATTAATTAGCGAAATTGGTCGGTAGCTAGATCCTTCAGCTTTGTACTTATTAGCTTCAGAACAGGTACAGGTGGCACCCTGATGATTGCCAAGCTCTGAGCATGAAACTAACTCTGAACAATAAAAGTTTGTGCTAAGGTACCACTTCAGGAGGAAAAAAAAACACATTTGGTTGTCTGATTCCAAAAAACATGTTTATTTATTAAAGCTGCATGGTGCAGCATGACCACTGAAGACACCAAACATTTTCGAGCATCCACTCATGCTCTTCTCAAGGTGTAAATTAGTACAATAGTTTGTTACATGCATTTAAAAGGTGAGTTCTTAAAGTAACATACACACAATCATGTGACATAAGGACCATATCTTATCATCTATGCAATGCAAACCATCACCACTAATAAACCACATAAATACCAAAAAAGAGACGATAAAAACATGCAAAATGTTTCAAGCATTATAAAACATGTTAGAAATGAATATTAGATATGCAAAGGTCTTTAAGAAACAAGGGAAACTAGGGAGGGGAATGGGGTGAGGGTAGGGGTAGGGGTAAAAAGGTGGAGGAAGACAGTAAAGGAATAGAGAAAGACAAGGAGGAAGAGAGGAAACAGGAAAGTTGAGGGGAGGGATGTATAAATACAAAATTCAACATTTCATTACTAAACAATGTTAAAAGTATTGATCTATGTAGAATAAACCATACATCCAGAAAAATTGTATATGTGCATTATTAAATAAGCATTTGTACATATGTAGACAGATACAAGTAATATACATATTTCTTCTATGAATCTTTAGAAAAGGGGGAAGTTAACACATTTCATTTAAACCATCATCATGTGTTGCACCCAGTGTATACTGCTAGAAGCTCTCATGTTTAAGCAGGATGCCATCAATATCACTACCTCTCAACAGTGGAAATATTGTTTTTAATGCCCTGAAACCTGAAGAAATGTTGGGGACTCTTTTCCATTATATGTGCAGCTAGGGCATTTTTAGAATCTTTTTTTTTTCAATACTTCTAAAATGTTCCCACATTCTTAGTTTGAATGTCCTTGATGTTTTACTGATATGAAAGCATTTATGTACATATGTGACCTTGTATATAACATTTTCTGCATTACAGGTTATAAATACCTTAATTGGATATATTCTCTCTTTGTGTGGCTCTTGAAAAATGTCCCATTGACAATATACTTACAAAAGATGCAATTACTGTACTTGTAATTGTCAAATAGCAGTGGGTTGCCTCTTTCACACTGATTGGTGTGTATTGACTCCATACAAGTTGGTCTGCTATATTGCACCCTCTTTTGTACACCACCCTCGGCTTCTCTGCAGTCCATTCCCTCAGACTTGGCTCTGTCTGTAACACATGCTGGTGAAGTTTAATGATGTCAGCAATTGTGTAGGACAGCAGAGTGAAAGTGGTGACACAATTTACCTGTTTGGTTTTAGAATGGGTGTTTTTGTTCTGTTGCTATTATTTAAATACAGCAAATCTTTCCCTAGTCATATTTTCCACCTTCTGTATGGCTCTGTTAATGCATGCATTATTATATCCCTAATCACAATATCCTTTGGTCATTATGTGAATGCCTGCTTCATAATCTTGTTTAATAGAATTATTTCATTTTAGTCTAGTTAACTGGCTCACAGGGCTATTTTCAAACATATGCCTAAGGTGGCAACTGTGGAAGTGAAGTATTGCATTCCTGTCCATTTCTTTATGAAATAAGTCAGTTGTGACCCCCATTTTGTGTGTCCTGTCCTTAGTGATGTGCAAATCTAAGTAATCCATCATGTGCTGACTGGGTATAATGGTAAACTTCAAGTTAGCATTATTGGACTCTAAACACTAACCACAAATTTGTTCAATTTCCTCCTGTCTCCTTTCCATATCAGTATTAAATCATTGATGTAATGTGCCGTTTTAATAAATAAATGTGGTTTCTTGGAATCAGACAACCAAACATGGTGTTGTTGTTTTTTTTCACCTGAAGTGTTGCCTTAGCGCAAACTTTTTTTGTTCAGTTTGTCCTTATTGGGCTTAGGCAATACTGGGATGGTGTCCTCCTGCTAGATGCTCATGCACCCCTTCCCAGTAATGCTGCTACAAGTAGAAGATAGCTTTCACTGCTTGTTGTTTTAATAAGGTGTTGAACTGATATTTTAACTGGATGACCTTTGACATCGCAGTCTCAGTGGGTGTGGGTGTGTCATAAAGAGCAACTTACAATGCAGGTGGCAGATACTGAAAACACACCAGAGTCATGATGTAATAACAAACTACAAAGAATGAATGGAGTCAGGCATCACGGTTAGCAAACTAACTCATTCCTCATGTGATAGGTACCATTAAAAAATGTATTTCATGTTGAAAAAGACAATAAATTGGTACAGCAGCACCCTCTCACCCAATGCCAATGTTTCACATAATTGATATGCTTTTTCAAGGCATTTTTTGCCTTGTAAAAGCATATGAATTACATAAAATTTTGGCATTGAGTAAGTGGGTGCTACTGTACCAATTTATTGTCTTTTTCAACATGAAATACATTTCTTAATGGTACCTATCACATGAGGAATGAGTTAGTTTGGTAACTGTGATGCCTGACAACATTCATGTATCATAAAGAACCTTTTCAGCTTCCTTGAGGAGGGATTGCAATGTCAGAGTTTCCAACCTAGCCTGTTTGGCTAGTTTAGCAGAATAACTAATTATTCTAACTCTTATAAATGCTTTAAACACTTCCCATGCCATCTGTTCTGACATCTCTGGTTGCCTATTTAGCTGAAAATATGTTGTAATTTCTCTTTTAAGCCAACTCATGAATTCTAGGGATGAAGAATGCATGGGTTCATCCTCCATCGGGAGGTTTTGAGAGTGGCTGCAGCCAGGAGAGGGGGAGGGGGGGAGAGAGAGAGGCAGGTGCATGATCCAAAACTATCATCAGATAAATGTCTGTGCCTATAATCTCAACCATGGCATTAGAGCTCAACAAAAAATAATCTAGACTACTACTGGAAGTAAAGCAAGGAGACCGATACACATAGGCCCTCTCAGTTGGGTGCTGCATCCTCCAAATGTCACATAATGCTAAATCTAAACACAGTTTCAGTAAAGCATGCCTAGACTGACTACATGACACTGTTCTCTGGATGATCTGTCCAAACGCAAGTCTAATACCAGGCTAAAATAAATCTCGATGAGTACAGGACCCCCCAGGGTTGGGTTATCTGTCATCTTCTTCACTATGTGATGAAAGAAATCCCAGTTATCCTCATTCTGTGTGTAGACATTAGGCAGTGCAATATCCCTCTCCTGCACGCTACTTCATATTAGCACCAGTCTACCCTCCTTATCTGCTTCTATAACCTGGATCTGAAGTGCTGAACCTTTCTTCAGTAAAACAGAGACCACCCTCTTTTTTTGAAAAACAGCTGGAGAACTCTGGTCCCACCCTATCCCAGTGTAATTTAACTGCCTCCTTTTTAAGGAGGTGTGTCTCCTGCAGTAATGCAATATCACACCTTAGTTGCTTGAACAAAGAGAGTGTTTTCTTACATTTTATTGGGTAATTCACCCCTTGAACATTTTATGATATACTGTTAATATTAGCCATACCCCCTGCTGTATATTAAGCCCCTTACACTGTAAGCCCACCAGTATGTCATTTTACCTGGCAGACTGCATCTGATTCCCATTTCAATCCATTACCATGCTCCCCTGCTGTGCTATCCATGTAAGAACAGAGAAGAGAGAGAGAGGCAAGCATGTAAGAGACACATGAAGGAAGGGAAGGCTCTAATAGGAGAAAAACATAGTTAGAAATAATGCCTGTATTTATCCTTTGCAGCACACTTGTTAGGGAGAAAAGTAGTAGCAGTAGTCCCCTAAGGATATACTGACCATACAATGAAACTAAAACTGCAAAGGACATCACAGAGACAAAATCAGCAGTTCACTGTAATGGTCATGTGGTACACTGACATGGCTTCTCTGGGCTTGTGCCCCCTTCCTGAGACAACTCTGACCTGGAGTTGATTATTTTAAAGTGGGGGGTGCAGGGGGGCAGAACATTGTTTTCCTGACAGCACAATGAGGAAGAAGAAGAATCAGCATTTATATAGTGCTTTCCATGCACAGTGTATCCCAACATGCTTTTCAAGCAATGCTAGACTGGTAGTAAAGTGGCTGAATGTGTAGAGGTGGTCATATCACACATCAACACCCACACACAGCCTGGATAATTACATGATCCAGTTTATGGAAAGGGGAATGTTGGCCAGAACACTGGGAATGTCCCCTATTCTTTTCAAAGAGTGCCCTGGGTTCTTTTACTTCCACCTGGACACCCACCAGGACAGCACCAGGATGGGTAGAAGGGTCCTCTGTTTAACATCTCATCCGAAGGATGACACACCCCAGCAGTACAGCACCCCCCAATACTGCACTCGGATGCAAATCGTGTTTGGTATGAGTCCAATCCTGGTGTGGGATGAGAACCCATAGCCTTCTAGTCCAGAGATGGATGTGCCACCAACTGAGCCACACTGACACCTATCAGCATGACTGTCAGCACTGTGCCATCGTTGTGAAAGTGGTCAACAAGTTTCCTGTCAAACCACTGTGGTGGAAGAGTCCACTAAGTACCAGCACCACCTGTGTGAATTCCAAGAGAAGCAGTATTCCAAGAAGAAACAAAAAGAAAGAGTGTAGCAAACTCCAAAGCCTCAAACTGAAGGGTAAGTGTATTGTTTCCTGTCTAAAATGTTGTCAGCTGGGGGAGTGTAAGAATACATCTAATCATTGTTTTTATCTGTACAGGTATTATCACTGATGCCTGGAAGCTGGCCACCATTGTCCCTCTTCCCAAGTGCGGTGACTCCTCTAACCCAAGAATCTACTGCCTGATATCTCTGCTCCCTGTCCTTGCAAAACTCTAAGAGCAGCTGGTTCTGGTCCAGCTTTCTCCTTTCCTTGACTCCTTCTCCTTCTTCATCCCCTTCCAGTATGGCTTCCACAAGGCCCACTCCACCATGACTGCCCTTCTTCGGCTCACTGACTCCATTCTCTCTGGCATGGATCAGTGACACATTACCTCTGCAATCTTTCTCGATCTGGCCAAAGCGTTCAACACGGTTGTCCATACCCTCTTCCTCAACAAACTTACAGCAGCTGGCTTGTCTGAGACAGCAACTTGCTGATTCCATTCCTATCTTTTGGGTAGGACCCAATCAGTCAAGTTAGGCAACCCCCCCCCCATAAACACCAGAGTCCCTCAAGGTTCAGTACTCGGACCAAGACTCTTCTTGATATTTTTAAATGACTTACCAACTGCCTGCTCTACAGCTGGTATCGACATGTACATGGATGATACTGTTTTGTAAACCTCTGGTACCTCCTCCTCTGATGTGGCAACCAGCCTCCAGATGGATTTCAATAATGTCCAGCACTGGTTTCACTCAAATCATCTGTAACTAAATGCCAAAAAGAGGGTCTCTATGAGCTTTGGCACCATTCAAAAGCTCACCAGGCTTACTGCCACCCCTACCTTCCATACCCTTTAAGGGGCCATATTAGAGGATGTTTCCTCCATCAAATACCTCAGGCTCTGGCTCAACCAGAAGCTCAGCTTCACTGGTCATGTGGATGCAATCCACAAAAAGCTACTTCCCAAACTAGGTGCTCTGTACAAACACTGTGGCTGCCTTCCCCCTCTGGCCCACTGGGAGATCATCCAGAAAATGATCCTCCATATCTTTGACTTTGGAGACATAGTCTATAGTGTTGATCCTAAGTCCACCTTACCAGACTGGACACTCTCTTCAACTCCTTCTGTCACTTTGCTCTTACCTGTCCACCATGCACACATCACTGTGATCTCTGCAGTGCTCTTTCCTTCCACCCTCTTGGGGCCAGACATCTTTCCCACAGTGCCTCATTAGTTGGGAAGTTCTGGCCTGGCTCCGTTCCACCCTATCTCAACAGCTTCCTCTCCACCCCTCCCACCCTCTCCTACTCTCTCTGCAACTCCTCCTATAGGACTCTCACCCTCCCAGCCTGAACTTCCACTTCAGGGAGAGCTGATTTCTCCTATCTCTTTCCAAACATTTGGAATTCCCTTCCCTTGGTTATCTGCTCTACACCTTCTACTCACTCATTGTCCTATCTTCTTTGACACTACATTTCTCCATCCTGCAATGGCTCCTGCCTCAATAAATGCTAGAAGTCTTTGGAATAAGATAGATGAGTTTACTCTTTTTCTCAATAAAAATGATATAGATGTTTATGGAGTAACTGAATCTTGGCTCAATGATACTGATTGGGGACAGACGAAAAAGGCTATACTAAAATACATAAAAATAGAAAAGACCAAAGGGGTGGTGGAGTGGTATTCTATATAAAAGATCATTTAAAAGCATATGAAGTAGATAAAATTAGTGAAGAAATTGAAATGATATGGGTACAGATTAAGTTGAAAAACAAATTTCTTCCATTAGGATTATGCTACAGGTCACCTGGACTCGATAACGAGAAAATAGTAAAATTTTTACAAAGTTTAGAAAATCATGAATACATGGATAATACTATAATTATGGGAGATTTTAACTTCCCAAACATTAATTGGAATGACCGGGTCAGTAGTAACTTAGTTGAAAACAGATTTATTGATTTTACAAAATGCAATAGCCTAGATCAATTGGTAACAAAACTGACCGGGGTAAAAATGTCCTTGACTTAATATTAACCAATAATGCAGAACACATTTATGACATAAGAGTAGTTGCACCTTTAGGAGATAGTGACCATAGGGTTATGCAGTTTATGTATAAGGCGCACTGCATACAAACAAAAGGAAAAACAGAGATTAGAAATTTTCAGAAAGCAAATTATGATAAAATCAAGGAGTATTTATCAAAATGGGACTGGAAACAGTAATTTCAGAATAAAGATTTAAATATGATCTGGAATAACATAAAAAAATATCTGGAATATTGTATAGAAGAATGGGTACCAATGATTAGTAAGTATCAAAATAACAAAAGACATCCTCCTTGGTGGAAAGAGTCAATAAAAAAATTATTCGGAACAAAGAAACAGATGTACAGTAAGTGGAAGAGGAATTCATCTGAAGTCATAAATACAAAGCTAAAACAATGTAATAAACAGCTACAACTTGCAATTTGGAAAGCGAAGCGAAGTATGGAATTAAACTTGGTAATTAAAACTAAGGACAATAAAAAACAATTATTTAGTTATATAGGGGCCCTGAGAGGTAATCAAACGGGGATAGGGCAATAGGTACAGCAAATAAAACAGTTAAAGATGAATGGGAAATAGCAACTGAACTAAATTTGTACTTTCTAGGTGTGCTTCAACTGAAGGAAATATCTTCAGAAACTAAAGAAGCTGGGCAAAATGAATATACACCTATTACTGAAAAAGAAATCATGACTATAGTTAAGGGGCTAAAATCAAGTAGTTCAGCTGGGCCAGATGGTATAACACCAAAATTTCTACAGGAACTGATAAATGAACTGGCTGGACCAATCACATATTGTTTTAATATATCATTAAAAAAATGGAACTACATTACCCAAATGGGGGCTTGCATATATAACTTCAATACATAAATCTGGGACTAGGTCAGAGGTCAAGAACTATAGACCAATAAGTCTGACTTCAGTCAAAGGTAAAGTTCTTGAAAGAGTTATTCAGTGTAAGATACTTGACCATTTGAAAAAGGAGCAGATAGTTGATATCTCACAACTTCGATTCACCAGTGGAAGGTCCTGCCTCACTAATTTGATAAAGTTCTTTGAACCTATGAGTGAGGCCTTGGAAAATGGAGTACCAGTTAATGTGATATACCTGGATTTTGCAAAGGTTTTTGACAAGATATCACATAAAATACTAATAGAACAGTTATAGCAGATTAATCTTGAGACCCATATAATAAAATGGGTTATATCATGGTTGAAGGATAGGAAGCAAAGCATGATAGTTAAGGGATATCAGTTGGATTTGGGGGAGGTTACAAGCGGGGTTCCCCAGGGGTCAGTCCTGGGACCCACACTGTTTAATTCACTTGTGAGAACACTACAAACAACAGATAATGCTTGGCTAAGCAAGTATGCAGATGACTGCAAACTTGGGGGTCTAGTACAGAATCTTGCAGATGGTCAAAAACTCCAAGATAATCTAGACAAACTCTTTGATTGGGCTATAAAAAACAAAATGATGTTTAATATGTCTAAATGCAAAGTAATACACTTTGGTCTCAAGAATCCAAACTTTGTGTATAAATTAAATAATTAAATATTAGAAACAACACCTGAGAAAAGGGATTTAGGCATTATTATAATGGATGCATTATCAATGGATGTTCATACAAAAAAAAAACAGTTAAAAAGTGTCAAAACATTTTGGGCTGTATATTGTCAAATATCAAGGGCAGGATTCACAAAACGGATGCAGCTGGCACATCTCAGATGCACCGGTGCAAGTCAGAAATGTGCTGGAAGGCAATTCAGGCACAGGGAGAAAGCACCAG
This sequence comes from Neoceratodus forsteri, assembly GCA_016271365.2. NCBI lineage: Eukaryota > Metazoa > Chordata > Ceratodontiformes > Ceratodontidae > Neoceratodus > Neoceratodus forsteri. The sequence continues at coordinate 63,747,235 of CM057457.1, read as the reverse complement.
TGCAAACAGGATGCCCTGCACCAAAAGAAATGTGCCATAGGTGCAATGTAATGACATGCAGTGCATGCACAGGGGGCGTACCCATGCATACACTGCACATCCCTATCCACTGAGCAAAACCAAGGAGCAGCAATGGAGCAACTCCAGTGCAAAGCCAGGGTGCACCCTTAAAAGATAAGTACAAAAGAAGGAGACTTAAGTCCAGCACACCAGCAGGCCGTCAAAGGAACAACAACAGCAAGACACACACAGAGGGGAAGTCTAAACAGAGGGAGAGGCACAGACAGCAAGCCACACCACAAGGCTACAGCAACAGAGGGGATGAACCCAGCAGCAGTTGCCATTGCTGGTGCCCTAATGAGGAGGTGGAGGCAGGGCACCAGAAGTAACTGTAGGCTGCCGGCCCCACTGCGGTACCATGCCCAGCTGTCCTTTGAGCAGCTGATAGAGGTGGAGACAGTTGGGTGATACTGCCTCAACAGGGCCATGCTGAGGCAGCTATGTGAGCTGTGCCATGATGTGATGCAGGCACCCACAGCACGAGGACATGCCATCACGGTGGAGATCAAGGTGACAACGGTCATGTGCCTGCTCACCACGGGAACCTTCCAGAGGCCTACAGGGACACCACTGGCTTATCACAGGGCTCAACATCCCGCATCCTCACACAGTTCCTCACCACACTGCTACCGCATGCTTCGGAATACATCAGATTCCCCAGCACACACACAGAGCGGACAGAAGCCATGCAGGGGTTCCACAGGGTGGCATGCATGCCAGGTGTCATAGAGGCCATCGACTGCACCCATGTGGCAATCCGTGCACCACCTGGTGAGGAGAGCATCACATACATGAATCAGAAGGGGTACCACTCTGTGAACTGTCAGGTGGTGTGTGATGCCACTGGGTGCATCACCAATGTCTGCACCACACACCCTGGGAAAGCACATGATGCATACATATGGCACCAGTCGGCACTCTGTGCAAGGTTCAAGGCTGGGGACATCCAAACTGGACACCTGCTAGGTACATATGACTGTGCGCCAGCAGCCTGGTGGGGCCACCATGCCCGGGACACCTTGGGTGGGCCATGGGTGGGAGACCACAGGCATGGGGGCACTTGGCCAGCAGGGATGTGGAACTGTGCTGGGGCAGCAGCAGGATGGCATGGTCCCGATGTGCACTACAGGATGGATGGGGGCAGGCAGGGGCAGCAGGGGCAGGGGAAGCAGGACTGGCAGACATGTGGCAGCATGGGTGGGGGGCAGGACAGAGGCACACAACACAGGGTGAGATTGGGTCAGGACACATGCTACAGTGTAACACCATTAACTAATAGAGACACATCTTTCCCCACAGGTGACGCTACATACCCATTGTATCCTTGGCTCCTCACCCCCTTCCAATGACCCAGAACACTGGCAGAGGAACGCTTCAGTGAGGCACAGGCAGCAACGTGCACCATCTTCGAGCATGTCTTCTGCATGCTGAATATGCATTTACTGTGCCTGTGCCAGTCAGGAAGTGTCCTACAGTACAGCACTGAGAAGGCCTGTGGTATATTCCTGGCCCGTTGTATGCTACTCAACATGGCCCAAGACCATGGGATACCTACCGAGGCCGGCGAGGGAAACAGTTCCGGTCAGAAGGAGGGGGCAGGAGAGGGCACAGCAGGGGCACATCCAGAAGAACATGGAGCTGACGATGGACACAGGTGTAGGGATCCAAGGCTGGTGACCAGAGCACTGGCATACCGCAGCAGAGTGGTGGATGAACATTTCAGGACACGCAGGTGAGTATGCAGGATGGTACATGTGCAGATGTGGGCACCACAGTGTAGAGACAACATGGCAGGGGCAAGGCAGGCACCGTATGCCACACCAGGTCACACATGCGGGTGCATGCACATGGTGAGGGACACACACACACACACACACACACACACACACACACACACACACACACTGCATGCACCACACCAGAACCATGCAGGCCACTCTCATAGAGTCACGGGTCAGGGTGCACTGTTGCTGGCACATAGACACTGCATGCACCATAACGCACTCATCATACCCATGACACATGGCACGACTGCAGCACACACACACACACACAGGTGCACAAGCACAGGTGACATGGGGGTGTGCAAGGGCAACCATGTGGTTGGAGACTACCATGCACAGCAGCACTGGCACCACCCACAGGGCAACCAGTGTGCATGACCATGCCACCCACCACCACTGGCCCCTGGGTATGGATATCACAGGGCCACCCTATGATCACCACGGACATGGGGGTGGCCTCTACCATGGCCACCGGTGATCAGGGTGCCACTACCAGTCACGGGGGTGTCCCCACGAACCCCACAGGGGTGCTGCTCTGAGACCGTGAATGGGTGCTCAGTGGGGTGGCCGAACCATGCCCCCTGGCTGAGCCATGGCCAGTGGGGGTGGACGCCAGTGGTGATGGGGTCAGCAGCAGGTGGCCCACCTGGTCCCATTGATGGGGTGTCCAGGACATGCTCCTGGTTGTATGAATGGATGCACACTGTCTGCAGTGTACTGTGGATGCAGCCACTGCCTCTGCAGTGGCTGCAATCCAATCCATGGCTGTGGTCATGCCCACCCACATGAGGCATGTCTCAGCCAGCATCTGAGCATGCCATGCTGCCGCAGACTCATGCTCCTGGACCATGACAGCCCGATGGCTATTGAACACTGCCTGGAGTGCCTCTTGACCATCCACAGTTGCCTGCAACAGGTCAAGGTAGACACCCATGTCATCGGTAGGCGATGCGGCATGTGGGCACCACCACCGAACTGGGGAATGGGCAGCCTCACCAGGGTCATCCACGGGTGGTGGATGCACTCTGTCAGGCTGTGCTGTGTGTGTATCATGGCGGGGCACAGTCATCTGCTGTCCATGCATGTCATCCAGTGGTCCTACTGTAGTGGGTGCGTGCCCACTGGTGCCCTGCCTGGATGCCACTGACGCTGCCAGCACTGTGCTGGGCAGCAGTGCAGGGGGCATGGCACACACAGCCCCAGGCATATGTGCCACCACTGTACTGGTGTCCAGCACAGTGGGAATGCCGTTGGCACCCAGGGTCCCATGCACAGGTTGCCCCGTGCTGTGTGCACTGCAGTCACCTATGGTAGTGGCACTGCTGACAGTGGAACATGCATCGGTGTTAATGCCCTCACCCTGCATGCCACTGGCAAGCATGATGAGTGCATCCGCTATGTCTACCACATCTTCTGGGTCACCATCAGACAACCCAGCAAGGCCCCCCAACCATGTGATGTACCCATGACCAGTGGTGTGTGGAGTGTGGACATGACCACGTCACTGTAAATGGCCCCATGAGGTGGGCCTGCATCACTGCCTATGGGGCCTGCACTGTCGGCCACGGCTGCACCATGGAGTCATGATGGAGCTGTGGAAGACAGAAAGGGAGATGTGGTTAATGCACAGAATGCACATGGCACAATGCACAGCCATCCATACACTGCTGGGTACACACACCTGTCCATGACGGGTGCGGACAGGGTGCACAGCTACTCACCATGCTGCGACTGGCTACCCCCCATCTGGAAGTCACCCCCAGGAACACCATGCACAGATGTCCCTGACACACTGGTGGCCAGGAAGGCCTCATTGCAGCTGAGCGGTACCACTGAGCCAGATCCACCCCCTGTTTGCTGCAGGGATGCCTGGATGCTGGCCACCCTCTCCTTGGCCCTCCATTACCCATCTTTCCAATGCTTCCTGCACTCCTGTACTGTACGCTTGTATGGTGCAACCGTGTTCACATGCCTGAGCTAGTAGCCCTGATGGAAGATGAACAACTGGATATTGTGGCAGTCACAGAAACATGGTACACAGAGAACCATGACTGGGATGTCAACATACCGGGGTACACAGTCTACAGAAGGGATGGGGGGGGTTAAAAGGAGGTGGAGTAGCTCTATACATAAGGGAAGGGATCAAAGCTACAAAACTAAAAACTAAAGGGGGAGGACAAGAGGCACTCTGGGTCACCTTGGAGACAGGGAATGGCATCACAATCTGCACAGGGGTTGTATACAGACCCCCGTCTCAATGGGAGGAAATGGACAAGAAAATGATAGAGGACATTCTCAAAATGGCTGAAAAAAGGGGAGATACTGTTGATGGGGGACCTGAATATGCCAGATGTTAACTGGTTGACATGTACTGCAGCCACATCCAAGAGCAGAGTCATTCTCGATGCCCTGCAGGGGGCAGACCTTAGACAGATAGTTTTGGAACCCACTCGGGAGGGAGCAATGCTAGATCTGGTACTCTAAAATGGAGAGAGGATCACAAATTTAGAAGTCAGTAGACATCTGGGAACAAGCGACCACTGCACAGTGTGCTTCACAATAAGCACAACCATGGAGACAAGCCATACAAAAACAAGCATACTGGACTTTAGAAGGGCTGACTTTGGCAAAATGGGTGAATACCTGAGGAATGCACTAGCAAATGGCCAAAAAGGAGAGGTGGAAGAACAATGGAGAAAAATCAAAATTCCCATCATAAAGGCAACAAGCTTTTGTGTGAAACAAATGAAGAAAACAAAGCGGAGTAAAAAACCACTATGGTTCTCAAAAGAGGTGGCAGGGAAGGTTAAGAAGAAAAAGGCTGCATTCAAAAAGTACAAGGAATCACAGAAGGAGCATGACAGGGAACTGTATCAATTAAAGCAGAAAGAAGTGGGGAAGGCAGTCAGACTAGCAAAGGCCCAAACCAAGGAAAAAATAGCCAACTCAGTTAAGAAGGGAGATAAAACATTTTATAGGTACATTAGGGAGCACAGAAAGGTTAAGGGAGGAATAGCAAAGATTAATAAAGGAGAGGGGAGATGGGCAGAGGTGACAGTGAAAAGGCAGAGATACTGAATGAATACTTTTGCTCAGTATTCACAAAAGAAGATGAGGAGGAGTTACCTAAACCAGACAATAGAAGCACTCTGGGTAGGGGGGGTTGACACCAGTCCATTTACAGAAGAAAGAGTCTTGAAAGAACTCCTAAAACTCAAGGTGGACAAAGCAATGGGGCCTGATGGGATTCACCCCAGAATCCTAAAAGAACTAAGGAGAACCTAGTGACACCACTGACCACACTTTTAACAAATCATGGGAGGATGGGGTGATACCTGAGGACTGGAGGAGGGCAGATGGATTCCCCTTCACAAAATTGGGAGCAAGGCAGACGCAGGAAACTACAGACCTGTAAGTTTGACCCCAGTGGTAGGGAAAATGATGGAATCACTTCTGAAAGAAAGAAAGAATTGTTGAGTACCTAGAGGCCAGTGGGGCACAGGACCCAAAGCAGCATGGATTTACAGCAGGAAGGTCATGTCAGATGAGCCTAATTGATTTCTTTGACTGGGTGACCAAAGTAATAGACTAGGGAGGTGCTGTGGATATGGCCTACCTAGACTTTAGCAAAGCATTTGACACAGCCCCGCACAAAAGATTAATAATCAAGTTAGCCAGCCTGGGAGTGGGTTCCAGGGTGGTAGCCTGGGTAGCAAACTGGCTGCACAACAGGACACAGAAGGTAATAGTGAATGGAACACATTCCAAAGAAAGGGGGTTACTAGTGGAGTACCAAAGGGCTCAGTACTGGGTCCAGTCCTCTATAACATCTTTATAGGTGACATTGCAGAGGGTCTAGAGGGAAAGGTATGCCTCTTTGCAGATGACATAAAGTTCTGTAACAGAGTTGATACACAAGGGGGGGTAGAAAGGATGAGAAGGGACTTAGCAAGGTTGGAGGAATGGTCAAACATATGGCAACTTATATTCAATGCAAAGAAGTGCAAAGTAATGCACCTGGGAAACAAAAACCCAGGAGAAGAGTACACAATAGCAGGGGAGGTACTAACAACAACAAAAATGGAAAGGAACTTGGAGGTAGTCATATCAGATGACATAAAGGTGGGTAAGCAATGTGAGAAGTCAGTAAGGAGAGCCAGGTGGATACTGGAATGCATAGGAAGGGGCATCACAAGTAGAAAAAGGGAAGTGGTTATCATTCTGTACAGACAGTTGGAGAGACCCCATCTGGAATACTGTGAGCAGTTTTGGAGACCCCATCTACACAAGGACATAGACTGGATAGAAGCAGTCCAGAGGAGGGCAACTAAAATGGTGCAGGGTCTGCATCAGAAACCATATGAAAAGAGACTGAGAGAGCTTAATATGTATACCCTTGATGAAAGGAGGGACGGGGGGACATGATAGAAACTTTTAAGTACCTCAAGGGAATCAACAAAGTCCAGGAGGGTAGCATCTTTCAGAAAAAGAGATGTGTAAGAACAAGGGGGCACAATTTAAAGATGGGGGGCGGCTCAGGGGTAATGTGAGGAATTTATTTTTTCACAGAGAGAGTGGTGGATGCATAGAACTGCCTTCCTGGTGAGGTTGTTGGGTCTAAAACAGTGGGAGAATTCAAACATGCATGGGACAGACATGAGGCAATTGTAGTGGGGGATTGCAGGAAGTAGGGTGTTGGTTAATTAGAATCTGCAGCTAATCCAATAGGTAGGGAAATGAGCAGGCTGGGTGGGCCAAGTGATCCTTATCTGCTGTCAAAGTCTATGTTTTTATGCCAGGCCACCTCCTCCCAGCCCACTTCATGCACCGTCCTGCTGCCACACCTGCCAGTGAGTACATCCAGGTGTAGATGGAAAGCCTCGATGAGTGCCCTTTCCTCATCCCGTGTGAAGTTTGGTCACCACCTGCCGGTGACACCTAACTCTTCAGACATTCAACACACTGTGGGTAGAAACAACCTTGTGTCAGACCCACCCAGGTGTCCACACAGTCCCACACCATGCTCCCACTATCTGCAGACTCACCATGGTCTGTGGTGCCAGTGGCCGGTGCTGTGGTCCATGCGTGGGCTGCCTGGCACAGGTGGACATGCACCATGGCATGTGGTCCATGTGGGACGGCACACGTGCCACACATGGCACACAGGACACAGCAGGGGTATCATGTAGCCACCACAGGGTGTGCGACACCGACCCATCTGCCGTGTGTGTGTGTCCCAATACCCCTGCTGTGTGTGTTCCACCACCATGGTGCACCATCATACCTGCATGCCACCACTGTGTTGGCTGTAGGGCGGAGGGGGACTGCCATGTGTTGGCACACAGTGACTGCATAGTGGCGGTGTGTGTGCTGGCAGTGGTGACACAGGTGTTGCACTGTGTGGCGTACATGCATATGTCATGGCGCTGCTTGCACCTCACAGTGCGGTCCAACCCTAGCCATCCGTACCATCCCTGTGTCTCTGTGTACTATGTGTTGTCCTCCGCACATGTTGAACCACCCCTGCAGTGCACCACCACTGCGCACTGCCATCCATCATGCAGCGTTGCACAGAACATGCTGTGCTGTGTGTCCCAGTGACATGGTCTTCTGCTGTGGCCTTGGCAGGGAACTGTCCAAAGTTCCCCCATGGATACGCCCCGTGTAGGCTAAACACATGTTGCTGTGGTGGCTACCTGATGGTGGTCTGGTCCCACATGCAGTGTACTGGGGCACCATAGGCTGTGCACACTCCAATGCAGGCACATCAGTGTGTGCTGTAGCCCTGTGACTGTGGCAGTATACTCACCCTGTAGGCACTGACTCCTCTCAGTACCCTGGTCTCAGCCTGCTGAAATGGGAGCATGTATGGAGCAGGGCATGCAAATGAGGCCTGAGCACCTGTTAATGAGATGCTAATAAGCTAAAATGCCCATGCATGGATAATGAGGCTGTTTGGGGCGCATTATCTCTGAATTGCATAATTGCTCCCAGCTCACCTCACTTTGCCCGGTGCATCTGTGTGATGCGCCACCAACAATCGCACATTCCAGATTTTGCGTGGTCTGGGTGGTGCATCGTAATGGCAGTAAGGTCCACAAGGCGATCCCCACACATGCATTGTACGTGTTGTCTGGCGCATCTGCCATTATGCGCTGTTCTGCCACTGTCCAGTGCACCATAGCATGCTTGACGATCGCGGTGCTGTGTACCGTATCATGCAGCTTGTCCCACAATGTGCCACCCAGGCTACAATGTCCGTCCCTCCCCATTGATTGCACACTATTCACGGTACACGTTACTGGCATATGCGTGCACAACATGGCACAGGCATGAGCACAGTGCAAGCGTGATCGTGTTCTTGCTGTGCAGTGCCATAGTGTGATGGCGTGAGAATGCGCAGTTCCCTTGGCAGCAGCCAATGGTGCTTCATGTTTAGTGCGCGGTGTGCTGCATGTGTATCACGGTTGCATGTGGTGCATAACAGTTGGTGGACGGCGCATTCCCTGATTGCACCTTGCCACTGTATCTATACTGTGTAGGATGCCTGGAGCTGGGACAACGGTGCCTAGGGCCATGAACTGGTCACATTTGGAGCTATTACACCTAGTGGCACAGGTCATGGCTGTGATGGGCCACCTGTTTGGACAGGAGGACCTCCATGAGCCCAGGACCAGGGTGTGGGCCACCATTGCTTCACAGATTGTGCAGTGTACTGACATGCCACGCACAGGTGAGTAGTGCAGGCATCACTATGGTGACCTCCAGAGGCAGGACCCAGAGAGGCTGGCATGACTGTGGCACCATGTATACAGGGGTGCACTGCCATGGCCAGATAGGTTAACTCCAGCTGTATCCTTTTGTGGCACATGCTGTGTGTGTCTATCACTGCCCCCATGGCGCTCCTGTACTGCTTTGCCCTGGTGCTGGGGGGGACAGGCAAGGCTGTGTGCCCCCACTTACACCGGGTGCCTCAGGCACTGGCATCACTGTTTGCTGCATGACCACGTGCTGGCAGGGTGGGGTGGCTGAGAACTTGCATCCTGCACTGTGGCAGTGTTCGCTTATGGTGCTGTGTGTTGTGTTTTGCAGGTCTAGGGGCCAGGCAATGTGCCACAGACACTGCTGTGGAGCATCGTCACCATTACATGGGTGCCAGGACTGGTGCTCCTCCAGGGGTGGGTGAGTACCACTTTACATGGTTGCAGTCTTTCTGGTGTTGTGCGGGCTGTGGTGGGTGGGGTTGTGTTCCATGTTCTGGCCCTCAGTGTGTGTTCCTTCTGTCATTTTCTGTAGGTGTCCATGATCGCCATGCTGCTCCAGGTGGTGCTGGTGGTGGCGCGGTCCCTGTGGATGGGGACCAGAAGATCCATGTGGCCATTCAGGTGGCCCTGCACCCTCTTACATGGACTGTTCAGTGCCTGTCAGCTGCCCTGCAAGGCATCGTGCTGCGCCATCCAGGCCATGCCAGGGTGCTGCGTGGCAGAGCACGATGCCACTAGTGTCCCCCCTGCCACCGACTGGGGGCCTTCCTATGTAAATATTTGCCCTACCCTGTTCCCTGTTTCTGTCCCTCTTCCCATCCTCCTACCTGTCCCCGCTCCCCCTCATCCCCTTCTGTGGATTTCGTTGTTGATGTTGTTGTTGATGATGTTCTTTTTCTGGCATTTGATCTGTACAGTTTCTATGGCCATGACATTTTATAAACATGTTTTACTCTATGCCTGTGTCCATGTGTGTTTGTGACAGCTCTGTGTTTGCTCCCTCTGCCCTGCTGTTTTGATCCAGTTGTTCTGCTGGCTCCCCTGTGTGGCTGCAGGGCTACCTGTCTGCCCTGGGGCATCTCTGGATGCACTGGCAGTTATGCAGATGCACCGTTGTGTCCTGTGGTGGTTCACAGTGGTGTTGCATTTGTTGCTTGGCACAGCACATCCCTTTGTAAATGCCACTGCCTGGGCTCGGCGCATCTGACTTGTGCTGGAGCATCTGAGATGCGCCAGGTGCATCTTCTTTGTGAATCCTGCCCCAAAAGTATAAATAAAGAGGTAATTCTTCCACTTTATACCAGCCTGGTACAACCACATTTGGAATATTGTTCCTAGTTCTCTACTGCTACTACTGTAAGAGGTTGAAAATTGAAAGAAGGAGTACAAAGAAGGATAACAAAGAAAATCAGAGGACAACTTAATGTGCCATACAGTAACAGGCTACAGAACTTGGAACTATACTCAGTTGATTATAGGTAACTAAGAGGGCATCTATGTCGGTATTTAGAGCCACCAATGATCAAATGCTAATGGAAAGCATAGGACTCAAAAAATGTGAAGAACAAAATAAAAAAAAAACTAGATCACATAACTGTAGATTAAAAGGTGATACAAATAAAACAAAAAAAGTCTGGACTTGTTTACCCAAAGAGTAATAAAAGTTGGAATGAATTACCTAGATATTTGATTGAAATTGAAACTATTGGAAGTTTCAAATATAAATTAGATAAATACATGGGAAACAAAAAATTCATGTACTACCAATAGAGTAACTAGGTGGCTAGTTCATTAAGGACAAATTGTCTACATAACTCAAAATTAACCAAAGAACCTATGAACCTATCTCCTTCACTATCTTTTTCCCCCACTACTGTCCTATTTTACCAACTTTACCCGCCCTCCCCCCTTTCCTTGGCATACCAAATGCATGTAGCACTGGATTGGTTTGCATTGAGCAGTGTTCTTACCCTTGGGTAATGCTCCTGTGTTTTATGGCTTGCCTCCCAACTGCCCACACACTCTCTCCTCAATTTCTCAACTTCATCTGCATTCATGCAGTTGATACCATCACGAGGTTCTGTTCCAGTGTGTTACAGTCTACCTCCCTTTTATTTCACCCCCTTCTTAAGTGCCCGTGCCAGTTATTCTGTCCCCCAACTACCCCATAATGTTCCTCACCTGTTCCTTGTCAAATCCACTTGCAGGGTGTGTATCCCAGAGAGGTCAAGGGTTGAAGGTTCTCCTTACTCGGACCATCTCCCCAGGCTGGCAAAGCTCTCACTTACTACTTAAGAGCTAATCCAGGAAATGTTATCTACGTTAATATGTTTTGTGTGTATGTATATGATTTATGTCGATGAGTATGTAAGTATGAGTATATGTATATATATATATACACACGTACATTATGGTAGAGGAGCCCTTTTAAGGTTAAAGGGTGAAATTTTGCACCTTAATAACTTTGCCACTGTTCAACAGATTTGCCTGAAATTTGGTAAGCATTGTTGGGCAGAATGGATCTTGGGATATGCCAACCTACATACTGGTCGGATATAAGGCTGCGGAGTTATTAAGCGACAACGAAAAGCACAATTACGCTTTTTTTGCAAACTCTTTGCTCTCGCCTACAAGTCGCACGGTTTGAGCGACTGGTCCGAAAACTTCAAGGAATGTGCAGCTGGGGTCCTCAATGTGCCTTTTGAAGATTTCGTAAAAAAATATTGAACGGTTCAAAAGTTATTCAAAAAAAAGTTCCCTTTATAAGTCAATGGGAAAAGTTAAAAAGTGCAACATTTTCACAAATGCACTTTTTAGTGTTGCAAATGGCCCTAGTAGTGTCGAAAATCTGTCATTTTGTTTTCAGTTAGTGATCAGAAAAATGTTTGCCATTTAAAATTGGGACCCTCTAGGGAGACAATGCTTTCTGTGTTCACCTAGTCGGACCCTGAGGATGCTAGCCATGTCTTTATTTTGGGGTAAAACACCCCAGAACAGTAATGTCTCAAAGTAGTGTCGCACCTGCGACATTTTCGCAAATTGTTGCGAAAATTGCAGCAAATTGTAACACTATTTCAGACTTGGCCAAAATGACAGGAATTCTTTGCCACCCTGCTGCAAAAGAATGGTTTGGTCTTTTGAGCTGAAATTTGGAGGGAAAGCAGCCAACATCTCACAGATGTGCCTTTTCATGGTTTGGTGAAAAAATATTGCAAAGATGCCAAGTTACGATACTCTGAAGTTGGCATTTTTTTCCATAGACTAACATGGTGGCATACGCCGTGCATTTCGGGGCTCGTATCTCAGAAATGGTGCGAGATACGGGATTTTCGTTGTGACAATGCGTAGCCTATGGCTACGCATTCTGTGAAACGATCGCAGGAAAATCTTGAATAATGGGAATTTTTTTTTTCTAAGTCATACGGTTCCTGAGATAGAAACAATTTAATCTTCCAACAGCTCATTTTCTGCTGCGAGGCCCATTATTATGCATACATTCTTTGTGCACACTGTGTTTCTCTATGCAGCTGTTGGGCAAAAACAGGGTGTGTGCTTACGTTACTGTTACACTTAGCATTACCACTTGTGTTTCCGTACCCATTTGCTTACTGTTCCCGTGGACGCCACCATGTGCGTTCCGCTTTGCTTTCTCATTTGCGTACGTGCTTGCATCTGCATTTGCATTTCTATTTCCTTTGCCACTATTTCTGCTGTTAACATTACCGTTTGCACTTCCACTTGCCGTACTGTGACCGCGCATGTCACAGTTTGCGTTTCCATATGCACTTGCATTTCCTTTTGTGTTTCTGTTTCCTTTAGTGTTATTGTTGCTGTTACCATTACCATTTACATTTACAATTGTGGTAACATCACCGTGCATGGTAGGTTTGCGTTTCCGTATGTGCTTGCATTCCAGTTTCCATTTCTGTTTTCTTTGGCATTATTCTTCATGTTAACTTTAGCAGTTGCATTTATAATTGCGGTACCGTGCCTGTGCATGTTATGGTTTGCTTTTTTGTGCGCGCTTGCGTTCGCCTTTCCATTTCTGTTTCCTTTGGCATTATTGTTGCTGTTACCGTTAACATTTTTATTTACAATTGCAGTAACATGACTGTTCGCACTATGGTTTGCGTTTCCATATGCGCTTCCATTCCCGTTTCCATTTCTGTTTCCTTTCACGTTATTCTTCATGTTAACTTTACCATTTGCATTTACAATTGAGGTACCGTGCCCATGCGCGTTACGGTTTCCTTTTCCATACGCGCTTCTGTTCCCGTTTCCATATCTGTTTGCTTTGGCATTATTCTTCATGTTAACTTTACCATTTGCATTTACGATTACGGTAGTGTGCCCGTGCGTGTTATGGTTTCCGTTTATATGCGCTTGCATTTGTGTTTCTGTTTCTGTTCCCGTTGGTGTTCCTTTTTGCTGTCACACTTAACATTTGCATTTCAAATACCACTGCCATCACTGTGCGCATTACCAGTTGCATTTTCATATGTGCTTCCATCTCCGTTTCTCTCACTGTTTGCTTCAGCGTCACTTTGCACTTGTGTTTCTATTAATGCTTGCTTTACCATTTATGTTTATGTTACCATGTGCGTAACTCTTGGAGCTTGCGTTTGCATTGCAGTTCCTGTTACTATGTGCTCCCGCCACCATATTCTATTCACTATTTATCGGCCTCATTCTGAAAAAGAAGGGAAATTAGAGGCAAAAAACTCCATTTAATGCATCAGTTAGGGTTGTTCCACAGCGACAAAAGCAAAGGAAATTCGATTGTTAGGTTAAGCCCCCTGGACCCCACAGTCCACCTCAACTGGCATCGAGGTGCGTGTGAGTCACAGTCTAACCTCACCCAATTCTCCTATACCTCTGCTTCTTTACACATGTGATGGGTGAGAGTTAGGGCTGACAACCCCAACGCGCACCTCAATGCCAGTTGGAGGTGGGCTGGATCAGGGGCTTTCAACCAACACCAAATTTCCTTGCTTTTGCCACTGTGGACCAACCCTAACTGATGCATTAAATGGAGTTTTTTGCCTCTAATATATATATATATATATGTGTGTGTGTGTATATATATGTGTATATATATATATATATATATATATATATATATAGACATAGAAACATGGAATTTGAGGGCAGATAAGGACTGCTTGGCCCACCCAGTCTGCCCATTTCCTACCTGATGGATAAGTTGCAGATTCTAGTTAATCAACAGCTTACTTCCTCCTGCCCCCCACTAGAATTGCCTTATGCCTGCCCCATTCATTTTTGAATTATCCCACTGTTTCTGACTCCACACCCTCCCCAGGAAGGCTGTTCCATGCATCCACAACTCTCTTTGTGAAAAAATACTTTCTAACATTACTTCTGAGCCATCCCCCTCTATCTTCAAATTGTGCCCCTTTGTTCTTGCACATCACTTCTTCTGAAAGATACTACCCTTTTGTACCTTAATTCCCTTGAGATACTTGAACATTTCTATCATGTCTCCCCTCTCCCTCCTTTCCTCAAGGATATACATATTAAGCTGCTTTAGTCTCTTCTTGTATGTCTTCTGGTGCAGACCTTTCACCATTTTGGTTGCCCTCCTCTGAACAGCCTCCACTCTGTCTATGTCTTTGCGGAGATGGGGGTCTCCAGAATTGCATGCAGTACTCCAGATGGGGTCTCATTAACTGTCTGTAGAGAGGGATAACAACTTCCTGTTTTATACTGTTGATGCCTCTCCCTATGCATCCCAGTATCCCCCTAGTCCTCCTTACTGCATTCTCACATTGCTTGCCCACCTTTAGGTCATCTGACATAATTATTCCTAGGTCTCTTTTGATTTTTGTTGTTGTTAATATTATCTCACCCCCCATTGTGTACTCTTCCCCTGGGTTTTTATTCCCCAGATGCATTACCTTGCACTTCTTTGCATTGAATATGAGCTGCCATGTATTTGACCATTCTTCCAACCTTGCCAAGTCCCTTTTCATTCTTTCCACCCCACCTTGTGTATCAACCCTGTTGCAGATCTTTGTGTCATCTGCAAAGAGGCATACCTTTCCTTCCAGGTGCTCTCCAATGTCACTTATAAAGATATTAAAGAGGATCGGTCCCAGTACCAAACCCTGCGGTACCCCACTAGTTACCCTCCTTTCTTCACTGTGGACTCTGTTTACTATTACCTTTTGTGTCCTGTTGTCCAGCCAGATTTTTATCCAGGCTACCACACTGGGACCCACTCCAAGACTGGCTAACTTGTATATTTTAATCTTTTGTGTGAGACTGTGTCAAATGCCTTGCTAAAGTCTAGGTAGGCCATATCCACAAATCCTCCCTGGTCTACTACTTTTGTCACCCAGTCAAAGAAATCTATTAGGTTCATCTGGCATGACCTTCCTGCTTTGAAACCATGTTGCCTTGGGTCCTGTGCCCCACTGGCCTCTAGGTACTCAACAATTCTTTCCTTCAGAAGTGATTCCATCATTTTCCCTACCACTGAAGTAAAACTGACTGGTCTGTAGTTTTCTGCCTCTGCCCAGCTCCCACTTTTGTGAAGTGGAATCACATTTGCACTCCTCCAGTCCTCAGGTACCACTCCATCCTCCCATGATTTATTAAAGAGAGTAGTCAGTGGTGTTACTAGTTCTACCCTCAGTTCTTTTAGTATTCTTGGGTGAATCCCATCAGGCCCCATTGCTTTGTCCACCCTCAGTTTCAAAAGCTCTTTCAAAACCCATTCTTCTGTGAATGGACTGGCATCGACCCCCCTATTCAGAGTTTCTCCCTTGTTTGATTTAGGCACCTCCCCCTCCTCATCTGTTGTGAATACTATGCAGAAATATTCGTTCAGTATCCCTGCTTTTTCACTGTCACCCTCTTCCCACATTCCCTTCCCTTTATTAAGTCTCTATATCCCTCCCTTGGTCTTTCTTTACTCCCTAATGTACCTATAAAAGGTTTTATCCCCCTTCTTAACAGAGTTGGCTATCTTTTCCTCAGTTTGTGCCTTTGCTATTCTGACTGCCTTCCCTGCCTCCTTCTGCTTTAACTGATAAAGTTCTCTGTCCTGCTCCTTCTGTGTTTCCTTATATTTCCTGAATGCTATCCTTTTCTCCTTAACTGTCCCTGCCACCTCTTTTAAGAACCATTGTGATTTTTTCCTTGATTTTGTTTTATTGATTTGCTTCACACAAAGGCTTGTTGCCTCTGCGATGGCTGTTTTGATTATTCCCCATTGTTTCTCCACCCCTCCTTTTTGCCCATTTGCTAGTTCTCTTCTAATGCTCTCTCTTATTTTCCCAAAGTCAGTCTTCCTAAAGTCCAATACTTTTGTTTTTGTATGGCTTGACTTTATGGCTGTGTTTATTGTGAACCACACCGTTTGGTGGTCACTTGTTCCCAGATGGCTACCCACTTCTAAATCTGAGATCCTTTCTCCTTCCCCATTTGAGAGTACCAGGTCTAAGATTGCTCCCTCCTGAGTGGGTTCCAGCACTAGCTGTCAGAGGCATGCCCCCTATAGGGCATCAAGAATGACCCCACTCTTGGATGTGCCTGCAGCAAAGGTACTCCAGTTAACATCTGGAATATTCAGGTCCCCATCAACAATATCTCCCCTTTTTCTGCAATTTTAAGGATGCTTTCTATCATTTCCTTGTCCATTTCCTCCCCCTGAGATTGGGGTCTGTACACAACCCCCATGTAGATTGTGGTATCATTTCCTGTCTCTAGGGTGACCCATAGTGAGTCATCATCTTCTTGTTTACTCTTTAGTTCTGTTGCTTTAATCCCTTCCCTTATATAGAGAGCTACTCCTCCTCCTCCTCCTCTTTTACCCACCCTATCCCTCCTGTAGACTGTGTATCCTGGTATATTTACTTCCCATTCATGGTTCTCTGTGTACCATGTTTCAGTGACTGCCACAATATCCAGGCATCCCTCGTCCATTAAGGCCACTAGTTCAGGGAACTTGTTGCACAGACTACGGACACTGGTACTCATCACCTTCCATTTATTTTTTATGGTCTTACCCCCTTTAGCCCCATCCCTGCCCTTAACACCTTTTTCTGCATTTATCCCTGTCCTGCTCCCTACTGACTTCTCTGCCTTGGTGTTTACCTCTCTAACTACTGCACTTTGTTGGGGGAGGCTGGGATTTCCCTGCTCCTTTTTGGTACCTCCCCCTTTGGCTAGTTTAAATGCTTGCCAATGAAGCATTTATACCTGTCACCTAGGATCCTGGATCTCCCCCTGAACAGATGCAGACCATCACGCCAGTATAAGCTTGCCATCCCTCCAGGTGGCTTCCCAGTCCCCAATGAAGCAAAAACCCTGAGCTCCACACCAGTTTTCCAACCATTCATTGAATCCCATGCTGAGGAATACCCTAGCATCATCCTTGCCATAGACAGGCAGCACCTCCGAGAAGGTTACCGTACATGCTACTTATCTAAGGCCCCTCCCCAAATCCACAGACTCCACTTGCACTGATCTGATCCCATTTACAGCCAGATCATTTGTCCCTAGGTGGACAATGACATCCAGCTCCCTCCCTCATGCAGCTGCTCTGGTAATCCTGAGGATTCACTTCCTGTCCCTCCAAGCCATTGCACCATGCAGGCACCTTACCTCCCTATCCCCTTCCTCCCCATGTCTACCCCCCAATGATTGAGTCCCCCACCAGGAGTTGTTTCCTTCCCCTATGGGGTCTCATGCCACCCTCCTGTGGGTCTCCTTTGTGGAGGTTCCCAGCATCCTCCTAGGTCCCCACTGCAGGTGCCTCCATAGAGGAACCACTCTTTGCCAGAACAGCATATGAACTGTGGAGAGCTACAACTGGAGGGGTGTACCTCTGTTCCACCACCCTCTCCCTCCATGAGCCCACCTTGGTCCAACCACTCCTCTTTCTTGGCAACCTCTGAGGTAATGGTGGTGGCCCTGGTGGTCCCTGGGTGGGGGAAGAGGTTTCACGAATCCTAGCCAGCT
Source organism: Neoceratodus forsteri (assembly GCA_016271365.2). NCBI lineage: Eukaryota > Metazoa > Chordata > Ceratodontiformes > Ceratodontidae > Neoceratodus > Neoceratodus forsteri. The sequence continues at coordinate 63,729,642 of CM057457.1, read as the reverse complement.
CAGCCTGGAGATGAGCAACTTCCTTCCTCAGACCAGAGAGGTGCCTGCAAACAGGGCAGCATCGCAGCCTCCATTTATACACATATATATATATATATATATATATATATATATACACACACACACATATATATATATATATATCAGACATATACATATAAATATAAATATATATATATATATATATATATATATATATATATATATATATATAATGCATATATGTACATAGTCTATACCTGGATGCCAAGTGCTGAATACCTATACCTCAAATATGTTTGACATAGTTTTAAATGTATTAGTTTGTAGTATTGAAACCCACTCGAGAGGGAGCAGTCTTAGACCTGGTTCTCTCAAAAGGAGATGAAGAGAGGATCACAGATGTAGAAGTGGGTAGCCATCTAGGAACTAGTCACCATCGAACAGTATGGTTCACAATAAACACAGTAATAGAGTTAAGTCATACAAAGGCAAAAGTACTGGACTTCAGGAGGGTTGACTTTGACAAAATGGGTGAGTGCCTAAGGAATGCACTAGCAAATGGGCAGGAAGGAGGGGTGGAAGAACAATGGGGAATAATAAAAACTGCCATCACAGAGGTAACAAGCCTTTGTGTGAAGCAAATAAACAAAACTAAATGATGTAAGAAACCACTATGGTTCTCAAAGGAGGTTGCAGTGAAGGTTCAAGAGAAAAATAAAGCATTCAGGAAGTACAAGGAATCACAGAAGGAGCAGGACAGATAATTGTATCAGTTAAAGCAAAAGGAAGCTGGGAAGGCAGTCAGAACAGCAAAGGACCGAACCGAGGAAACGATAGCCAACTCAGTTAAGTAGGAGGATAAAACCTTTTTTAGGTACATCAGGGAACGAAGGAAGACCAAAGGAGTGATAGTGAGGCTTAATAAAGGGGAGGGGGTGGGCAGAGGGTGACTGTGAAAAGGCAGAGATACTAAACAATTATTTTTGCTCAGTATTTACAAAGGAAGAGGGGGAGGTACCAAAAACAAACAATAGAAACACTCTGGATGCAGAAGTTGATACCAGCCCATTTACAAAAGAAAGGGTTCTGAAAGAACTCTTGAAACTGAAGGTGGACAAAGCAATGGGGCCTGATGGGATTCATCCCAGAATTCTAAAAGAACTAAATGTAGAACTAGTGACACCACTGACTGATCTCTTTAACAAATCATGGGAGGATGGGTGGTACCTGAGGACTGGAGGAGGGCAGATGTGATTCCCCTTCACAAAAGTGGGAGCAGGGCAGAAGCAAGAAACTACAGACCTGTTAGTTTAACCTCATTGATAGGGAAAATGATGGAATCACTTCTGAAGGAAAGAATTGTCGAGTACCTAGAGGTCAGAGGGGCACAGGACCCAAGGCAGCATGGATTCACAGTGGGAAGGTCATGCCAGATGAATCTAATAGATTTCTTGACTGGGTGACCAAAGTAGTAGATCAAGGAGGGGCTGTGGACATGGCCTACCTAGACTTTAGCAAGGCATTTGACACAGTCCCACACAAAAGATTAATATACAAGTTAGCCAGCCTGGGAGTGGGTCCCAAGATGATAGCCTGGGTAAAGAAATGGCTGGAGAATAAGACACAGAGGGTAATAGTAAATGCAGTCCATTCTGAAGAAAGGGGGTTACTATTGGGGTACCGCAGGGTTCAGTATTAGGACCGGTCCTCTTCAATATCTTTATAAGCAACATTGCAGAGGGACTGGAAGGAAAAGTATGTCTCTTTGCAGATGACACAAAGATCTGCAATAGAGTTGATGCACAAGGTGGGGTGGAAAGAATGAGAAGGGACTTGGCAAGGTTAGAGGAATGGTCAAATGTATGGCAGCTTAGATTCAATGCTAAGAAGTGCAAGGTAATGCACCTGGGAAACAAAAACCAAGGGAAGAGTACACAATGGGGGGGTGAGATACTAACAACAACAAAAATGGAAAGGGATCTTGGGGTAGTCATATCAGATGACTTAAAGGTGGGCAAGCAATGTGAGAGGGCAGTAAGGAGGGCTGGGGGATACTGGGATGCATAGGGAGAGGTATCACCAGTAGAAAACAGGAAGCTGTTACTCCTCTGTACAGACAGCTGATGAGATCCCATCTGGAGTACTGCGTACAGTTCTGGAGACCCAATCTCTGCAAGGACATAGACAGGATGGAAGCTGTCCAGAGGAGGGCAACTAAAATGGTGCAGGGTCTGCACGGGAAGACATATGAAGAGAGACTTAAGGAGCTTAATATGTATAGCTTCAAGATAAGGAGGGAGAGGGGGAACATGATAGAAACTTTCAAGTACTTCAAAGGAATCAACAAAGTCCAAGAGGGTAGCATCCTTCAAAAAAAGAGGTGTGCAAGAACAAGGGGGCACAATTTGAAGATAATGGGGGGGTGTCTCAGAGGTAATATAAGGAAGTATTTTTTTCACAGAGAGGGTTGTAGATGCATGGAACAGCCTTCTGGAGGAGGTTGTGGAGTCAAAAACAGTGGTTGAATTCAAGCATTCATGGGAGAGTCACAAGGCAATTCTAGTGGGTGGGGGTAGAAAAAAGTAGGCTGCTGTTTAACTAGGACCTTCAGCTTATCCATTAGGTAGGGAAATGGGCAGACTGGGTGGGCCAAGCAGTCCTTATATGCCATCAAATTCTATGTTTCTATGTTTCTATACAGACTTAAATCTATGTATATTTTACTCTGATCTCTTTTTCAGATGTAACCCCTTTCCCCTCTCCCCCAGGGTGCATCTGGAAGCGAGATATTGTAGATCAGTATGCCTTTCCTTTTGAAAGTTTTCAAATAAATAAATTATTACTCCTGTGATTAAATCCTGTTGCTGCATGGTTTAAGCCTGAATCAGGTTATTTAATTTAGCTTTTTCCTACCAAGGAAGGTAAGTATTCTTTTTGCTTCACTTTTTGGCTTTTAATTTTTTAAATGCTATTTGTATGTCACTCTTTAGTGGTTTTCTGCATTGTTTTTCTCATTTCATCTTAATTCTCAGCTGGGTGATAAAAGACAATTTTTTTAATTTCTCTTTTCTCCTCTGTCCCGGCCAGCCCTCGTTCATGCCAGTCCTCCCAGCCCCATCATCCTGATTTCTCACAGGGCTTGCCTCTCACTTGGAGTCCCCCATGTTGCAGTCTGTGGCAGGGGTGGCAGAGAGCCCCTTGATCCACCAGAATTCTACTGCAGTCCAGAGTCCGGGGGTACCTGAGCCATTGGGTGCAGGGCCTGCAGAGGCTGATGGTCATCCAGTGCAGCTTAGACCTTTCTGGTTTATCCCTTGGGGATGTGGTGTGTGCTAACATCATGGCGCATGCACCAAAGTCAGCCATGCCCCCCCACCTCTTAGAGATCAAGCTGTCTGTCCCACAGCTTCCACCAGGGGCCAATCCACCACAGAGCTCATCCTTACTCTTCCCCTTGTAGGAGAAGAGCTGTCCTTGGGACACTTGATCTTATGCCCCTCCGCCTGACCCTCTGATGTTGCTCCTGACCTTGGGTCATCCTCACTGCAAGCAGTAGGCTACCACTGTGCTGGTGGGCTGATAACAAAAGATAATGTTGATGACTATAATTCCCATTGGATATAGAGGATGGGTTGACTCTAATAAAACTTAGACAACACACAGTGTTGGAGAAGCTGGAGGCAAAGGAGGAGGATGTCCCCTCACAACAATTCTTTTGAGAAAAGTGGAATAGACTTGAAACTTCTCTATTGGGACTCAGAAGACACCAGGAGGAAGGAGTGCTGTATGACTGGACTTCTCTAATGGGACTTGTACTAGCTTGGCAGAAGACACCAGGAGGAAAGAGTGCTGTGTGACTGGACTTCTCTACTGGGACTAAAGAAGTAGAACTCTTGTACTTGGACCTTTAATTTAGGGTAAAAAAACAAACTAAAAAATAAAACAAAAAAAAAATAATGTGTTTGTCTGAGTTAACTGAACTGAATGGTTATCTGAACAGTTATCTAGGTGTAAATCTCAGGTGATTGAAAGGCCTTGATAGCTGTGCAGTTTAAATTACTTGTAGAAAGATCTAGTAAGAAGGGGGAGTGGCTTAGCTAGAAGGAAGCTAAATTTAAAGACTGCCTTAGAAAGATTCTGTTACTAGCTTGGCAGAAGACACCAGGAGGAAGGAGTGCTGTGTGACTGGACTTCTCTACTGGGACTAAAGAAGTAGAACTCTTGTACTTGGACCTTTAATTTAGGGTAAAAAAACAAACCAACAAACAAAACAAAAAAATAGTGTGTTTGTCTGAGTTAATTGAACTGAATGGTTATCTGAACAGTTATGTAGGTGTAAATCTCAGGTGATTGAAAGGCCTTGATAGCTGAGCAGTTTAAATTACTTTTAGAAAGATCTAGTAAGTAGGGGGGAGTGGCTTAGCTAGAAGGAAGGTAAATTTAAAGACTGCCTTAGGAAGATTCTGTTACTAGCTTGGCAGAAGACACCAGGAGGAAGGAGTGCTGTGTGACTGGACTGTATGGCCCACCCTCCCACACAAAGGTAGTTCTACTTTTATAGGCACAGGATTTGATGGACAACAGGAAATTCCTGTTTGGGAGCAGGAAGTGAGTGATCACAGAGCCATCAAAGACCCACCATCCTAGAAGGGCAAGAGTAGCTCTCTGGCCCCCTCTAGCTGCTGGAGGCCTGCCTCTGAGCAAGTAAGGGGTCTACAGAGAAATACAGGATATTCTTGTCACAGAACAGGACAATCAGGGGCTTAAAGGGCACAGAGGCAAAAAGTAAGTAGAGAGAGAAGAGAAAAAAAAACAGAGGAAAGGGTAAGGATTCCAAACAACAGTTAAGGGGCCAGGAATAAGACATAATGGGAGTGGTGCAGTACAGTGGCTGTGGAGCAGCAGTCTGCTGGGAGATGTTCTGGAGGATGCGGTGTTGTCCCATCTGCAAGCACCTCTCTGGGCTGAGGGAGGAGGTTGCTCATCTCCAGGCTGAGTTGGCCAGCATTTGTGGGACTTCTTCTTCCATCCAGTGACCACCAGTGCCACTGCCGTTACCTCAGAGGTTGCCAAGAAAGAGGAGCGGTTGGACCACAGTGGGCTCATGGAGGGTGAGGGTGGTGGAACAGAGGCGCATCCCTCCAGTTGTACCTCTCTACAATTCCTATGCCATTCTGGCAAAGTGTGGTTCCTCTATGGAGGCACCTGCAGTGGAGACCAAGGAGGATGCTGGGAACCTCCACAAAGGAGACCCACAGGAGGGTGGCATGAGACCCTACAGGGGAAGGAAACAACCCCTGGTGGGGAACTCCATTGTTAGGAAGGTAGAACTGGGGGAGGAAGGGGAGAGGGAGGCACCATGGCTTGGGACAGGGGGCGAATCCTCCAGATTGCCAGAGCAGATGCACAGGGGAGGGAGCTGGATGTCATTTTCCACCCAGGGACAAATGACCCGACAAAGAAAGGGATTAGAGCAGTGCAGGAAGAGTTTGTAGAATTGGGGAGGGGCCTTAGACAAGTAGCACGCACGGTAACCTTCTCGGAGGTGCTGTCCATCTATGGTGTAGGAGAGGCTAGGGTGTTCTGCACCATGGGATTCAATCAGTGGTTGAAAAACTGGTGCAGAGCTCAGGGATTTGGCTTCATTGGGGACTGGGGGTCCACCTGGAGTGATGCAAGCCTATACTGGCATGATGAGCTGCATCTGTCCAGGAGGGGAACCAGGATCCTAGGTGATATGTTTAAATGCTTCATTGGCAAGCATTTAAACTAGTCAAGGGGGGAGGCACTGGAAAGGAGCAGGGAAATCCTAGCCCCAAAAAAAATCACGGTAGTAAGTATGGTAAACACCAACATAGAGGTGGCGATAGGGAGAAGGGCAGGGGTAAATGGGGAAAGTGACAAAGGCAAGAAGGACAGGGATGGGGCAAAAAGGAGTAAGGCCATCAGGAAATGGAGGGTAATGAGTACCAATGCCCGTAGTCTGGGCAACAAGCTCCCTGAGCTGGTGGCCTTGATGGAAGAGGGATGCCTGGATATTGTAGCAGTCACAGAAACATGGTACACAAATAACCATGACTGGGATGTTAAAATACCAGGGTACATAACCTACAGGAGAGACAGGTAGGAGAGAAGAGGGGAGGAGTAGCTGTCTATGTAAAGGAAGGGATAAAAGCAACTGAACAAAAGAGTAAACAGGGAGGAGAGGAGGCACTGTGGGTCACCCTGGAGACTGGAAAGGGCACCACAATCTGCACAGGGATTGAGAACAGACCCCCATGTCAGGGGGAGGGAATGGACAAGGATATGATAGAAGGCATTCTTAGGATGGCAGAGAAAGGTTAGATACTGTTGATGGAGACCTGAATATGCCAGATGTTAACTGGAGCACATTTGCTGCAGCCACATCCAAGAGCAGGGCCATTCTTGATGCCCTACAGGTGTCAGGCCTCAGACAGCTAGCTTCAGAACCCACTCATGAGGAAGCAATCTTAGACCTCATACTCTCAAATGGGGGCAGTGAGTGGATCTCAGATCTAGAAGTGGGTTGCCATCTAGGAACAAGTGACCATCAAACAGTGTGGTTCACATTAAACTCAGCTACAGAGTCAAGCCATACAAAAGTGAGGGTACTGGACTTCAGGAGGGCTGTCTTTGGCAAGATGGGAGAGTGCCTCAGAAAAGTACTAGCAAACAGGCTAGAAGGAAGTGTGGATCAACAATGGGGAATTATCAAAACTGCCATCACAGAGGCAAAAAGCCTTTGTGTGAAGCAAATAAACAAATCAAAGTGAAAGAAAAAGCCACTATGGTTCTCAAAAGAGGTGGCTGGGAAAGTCAGGGAGAAAAAGCATTCAGGAAGTATAAGGAAACACAGAAGGAGCAGGACAGAGAGCTGTACCTTAGCTTGGCAGAAGACACCAGGAGAAAGGACTGCTGAGTGACTGGACTTCTCTGCTGGGACTAAAGAAGTAGAACTCTTGTACTTGGAACTTTAATTTAGGGTAAAAAAACTAACAAACAAAACAAAAACAAGTGTGTGTTTGTCTGAGTTAACTGAACTGAATGGTTATCTGAACAGTTATCTAGGTGTAAATCTCAGGTGATTGAAAGGACTTGATAGCTGTGAGGTTTAAATTACTTGTAGAAAGATCTAGAAAGTAGGGGAGTGGCTTAGCTAGAAGGAAGCTACATTTAAAGACTGCCTTAAAAAGATGTTGATAGTAGCTTGGCAGAAGACACCAGGAGAAAGGACTGCTGTGTGACTGGACTTCTCTGTTGGGACTAAAGAATTAGAACTCTTGTACTTGGAACTTTAATTTAGGGTAAAAAAACTAACAAACAAAACAAAAAAAGTGTGTTTTTGTCTGAGTTAACTGAACTGTATGGTTATCTGAAGAGTTATCTAGGTGTAACTCTCAGGTGATTGAAAGGACTTGATAGCTGTGAGGTTTAAATTACTTGTAGAAAGATCTAGTAAGTAGGGGGAGTGGCTTAGCTAGAAGGAAGGTAAATTTAAAGACTGCCTTAGAAAGATTTTGCTAGTAGCTTGGCAGAAGACACCAGGAGAAAGGACTGCTGTGTGACTGGACTTCTCTACTGGGACTATATTGCCCTCCTTCCCTCTCCTCCACCCTCCCACCCAAAGCTAGTTCTACTTTTATAGGCACAGAATTTGACTGACAACAGGAACTTCCTGTTCGGGAGCAGGAAGTGAGTGATCACAGAGCCACCAAAGACCCACCATCCTAGAAGGGCAAGAGTAGCCCTCTGGCCTCTAGCTGCTGGAGGCCTGCCTCTGAGCAAGTAAGGGTCTACTGAGAAATATAGGATATTCTTGTCTCAGAACAGGACAATCAGGAGTTTAAAGGCACACAGGAAAGTAAGGAAGAGAGAAAAACAGAGGAAAGAGTAAGGATTGCAAACAGTTAAGGGACAGAAATAAGACATAATGGGAGTGGTGCAGTGCAGTGGCTGTGGAGCAGCAGTCTTCCGGGAGACCTTCTGGAGGATGCGGTGTTGTCCCATCTGAAGGCACCTCTCTGGGCTGAGGGAGGAGGTTGCTCATCTCCAGGCTGAGTTGGCCAGGATTTGTGGGACCTCCTCTTCCATCCAGTGACCACCAGTGCCACTGCCGTTGCCTCAGAGGTTGCCAATAAAGAGGAGTGGTTGGAACACAGTGGGCTCAGGGAGGGTGAGGGTGGTGGAACAGAGATGCATCCCTCCAGTTGTACCTCTCCACAATTCCTATGCCATTCTGGCAAAGTGTGGTTCCTCTATGGAGGCACCCACAGTGGAGACCAAGGAGGATGCTGGGAACCTCCACAAAGGAGGCCCACAGGAGGGAGGCAGGGGACCCTGTAGGGGAAGGAAACAACTCCTGGTGGGGGTCTCCATTGTTAGGAAGGTAGAACTGGGGGAGGAAGGGGAGATGGAGGTAAGGTGCCTGCCTGGTGCCATGGCTTGGAGGGACAGGGAGTGAATCCTTGGGATTGCTGGAGCAGCTGCACAGGGGAGGGAGCTGGATGTCATTGTCCACCTAGGGACAAATGACCTGGCTAAGAAAGGGATTAGAGAAGTGCAGGAAGAGTTTCTATGGGATTGGGAGGGGCCTTAGACATGCAGTGCACGCATGGTAACCTTCTCGAGGTGCTGCCCATCTATGGCATAGCAGAGGCTAGGGTGTTCTGCACCATGGGATTCAATCAGTGGTTGAAAAAATGGTGGAGCTCAGGGATTTGGCTCATTGGGAACTGGGGTCCACCAGGAGTGATGCCTTCATACTGGCATGATGGGCTGCATCTGTCCAGTAGGGGAACCAGGATCCTAGGTGATAGGTTTAAATGCTTCATTGGCAAGCATTTAAACTAGCCAAGGGGGCAGGCACTGGAAAGGAGCAGGGCAATCCTAGCCCCCCCAAAAATCACGGTAGTAAGTGCAGTAAACACCAACATAGAGGTGTCGATAGGGAGATGGGAGAAGGGCAGAGGTAATTGAAGAAATGACAAAGGCAAGAAGGACAGAGATGGGGCAAAAAGGAGTAAGGCCATCAGGAAATGGAGGGTAATGAGTACCAATGCCCATAGTCTGGGCAGCAAGCTCCCTGAGCTGGTGGCCTTGATGGAAGAGGGATGCCTGGATATCATAGCAGTCACAGAAACATGGTACACAGAGAACCATGACTGGGATGTTAAAATACCAGGGTACATAACCTACAGGAGAGACAGGCAGGGGAGAAGAGGGGGATGAGTAGCCTCTATGTAAAGGAAGGGATAAAAGCAACTGAACAAAAGAGTAAACAGGGAGGAGAGGAGGCACTGTGGGTCACCTTGGAGACTGGAAAGGGTACCACAATCTGCACAGGGGTTGTGAACAGACCCCCATGTCAGGGGGAGGGAATGGACAAGGATATGATAGAAGGCATTCTTAGAATGGCAGAGAAAGGGGAGATACTGTTGATGGGAGACCTGAATATGCCAGATGTTAACTGGAGCACATTTGCTGCAGCCACATCCAAGAGCCGGGCCATTCTTGATGCCCTACAGATGTCAGGCCTCAGACAGCTAGTTTCGGAACCCACTCATGAGGGAGCAATCTTAGACCTCATACTCTCAAATGGGGGCAGTGAGAGGATCTCAGATCTAGAAGTGGGTTGCCATCTGGGAACAAGTAGCCATCACAGAGGCAACAAACCTTTGTGTGAAGCAAATAAACAAATCAAAATGAAAGAAAAAGCCACTATGGTTCTCAAAAAAGGTGGCTGTGAAAGTCAGGAAGAAAAAGATAGCATTCCAGAAGCATAAGGAAACACAGAAGGAACAGGACAGTGAGCTGTACCAGTTAAGGCAGAAGGAAGCAGGGAGGGAAGTCAGAATAGCAAAGGCCCAAACTGAGGAAAGGATAGCCAACTCAGTTAAGAAGGGGGGGTTAAACCTTTTATAGGTACATCAGTGAGCATAGAAAGACAAAGGGAGGGATAGTGAGGCTGAATAGAATGAACAGTGGTGGGCAGAGGGGACAGTGAAAGCTGGGATACTGAACGAATATTTCTGTTCAGTATTCACAAAGAGGAGGGGAAGTGCCTAATCCAATTAACAGAAGCACTTTGATAGGGTCGATTCCAGTCCTTTCACAGAAGAAAGGGTTCTGCAAGAACCCTAAAACTGAAGGTGGACAAAGCAATGGGGCCTGATGGAATTCACCCCAGAATTTAAATGAATTAAGGGGAACTAGTAAAACCACTGGCTACTCTTTTAATAAATCATGGAAGGATGGTGTGGTACCTGAGGACTGGAGGAAGGCGGATGATTCCCTCTCACAAAAGTGGGACCAAGACAGAGGCAGGAAACTACAGAACTGTCAGTCTGACCTCTGTGGTAGGGAAAGTGATGGAGTCACTTCTGAAGGAAAGAATAGTTGAGTACCTAGAGGCCAGTGGGGCACAGGACCCAAGGCAGCATGGGTTCACAGCAGGAAGGTCATGTCAGATGAATCTAATAGATTTCTTTGACTGGGTGACCAAAGTAGTAGACCAGGGAGGGGCTGTGGACATGGCCTACCTAAACTTTAGCAAGGCATTTGACACAGTCCCACACAAAAGATTAATAGTCAAATTAACCAGCCTGGGAGTGGGTCCCAGGGTGGTAGCCTGGGTTAAACATTGGCTGGACAACAGGACACAGAAGGTAAATGTAAATGGAGTCCACTCTAAAGAAAGAGGGGTTACTAGTGGGGTACCTCAGGGTTCAGTATTGGGTCCAGTCCTTTTTCATGTCTTCATAAGTGACATTGCAGAGGGACTGGAAGGAAAAGTATGCCTCTTTGCAGATGACACAAAGATCTGCAATAGGGTTGATACACAAGGAGGCGTAGAAAGGATGAGAAGGGACTTGGCAAGGTCGGAGGAATTGTCAGAAGTACGGCAGCTAGGATTCAATGCAAAGAAGTGCAAAATAATGCACCTGGGAAACAAGAACCCAGGGGAAGAATACACAATGGGGGGAGGTAATAACAACAACAAAAAAGGGAAGAGACCTGGGGTAATCATATCAGATGATCTTAAAGTTAGCAAGCAATGTGAGAAGGCAGTAGGGAGAGGTGGGGGTATACTGGGATGCATAGGGAGAGGCATCATCAGCAGAAAGCAGGAAGTTGTTATCCCTCTGTACAGACAGTTGGTGAGGCCCCATCTGGAGTACTGTGTCCAATTCTGGAGACCCCATCTCCATAAGGACATAGGCAGGATAGAGGCAGTCCAGAGGAGGGCAACTAAAATGGTGCAGGGTCTGCAAGAGAAGCCGTATGAGGACAGACTAAAGGAGCTTAATATGTATACCCTTGAGGAAAGAAGGGAGAGGGGGGACATGATAGAAACTTTTAAGTACCTCAGTGGAATCAACAAAGTCCAAGAGGGTAGCATCTTTCAGAAAAAGAGACGTGCAAAAACAAGGGGACCCAATTTAAAGAAAGAGGGGGGTGGTTCAGGGGCATTGTGAGGAAGTATTTTTTCACAGAGAGGGTAGTGGATGCATGGAACAGCCTTCCTGAGGAGGTTGTGGGGTCTAAAACTGTGGGAGATTTCAAGAATGCATAGGACAGATATAAGGCAGTTCTTGTGGGGGGTAGGAAGAAATTGGCTGTTGGTTAACTAGGATCTGTGACCTATCCTGTAGGTAGGGAAATGGGCAGACTAGGTGGGCCAAGCGGTCCTTATCTGCTGTCAAAGTCTATGTTTCTATGAAATTTTTAGTTCCTGAATTTATCTGTTCTCCCATAAAAATATAAAGGCTGTTGTACACACTGTCCCCCTGCAGCAGTTCTTGTACTGCATGTTTGGGGAAATGGTGTAAAATGCAAGTAGACATGAAATCAGAGCACGCTAATTTTTCTGAGGTCCCTAAAAAAAATATATAAGGCAGCTGTATGGTGTTACATGGTTCTACACTGTCACTCTGCCTCATTTCTTGTACTATACTTGAGGAAGCATGGTGCAATGTGCTCAATAGACTTGAAACTAGAGTTTCTGAAATTTTCTGAAGTCCCTAAAAATATATATATAAGGCTTTTACATGATACTACATGGCGCCATGCTGTCCTTTTGCCACATTTCTTGTACTGCACTTTAGGGGAAATGGCATGAAGTGCTAAACAGACATGAAGTCAGAGCTCCTGAAATTTTCAGAGGTCCAAAAAAATATTTTAGGCAGATTCGTGATGCTTCATAGTGTCACACTGTTGTCTGCCACAGTTCTTATACTGTACTTTAGGGGAAATTGTGTAAAATGCTAAACAGATATAAAACTGGAACTCTTGAATGTTTCTGATGTGCACAAAAATATATATGAGGCTGCTGCATAGTGCTACATTGTGCCACACTGTTCTCTGCCATATCTCTTGTACATTTTAGGGGTGTTGATAAATACTAATAATTATTTAATATGGTACTTTAGAACTACTGATGTAGTCCAGTGAGAGTCTTACACAAGTCTGTGAAAGTGTAACACAAAAATCTAATTTATTACACAAGGTTTCCAGTTAGAAAGAAGCAGTTCCGATATGACATTTTTTGCACAAAACCATCAAATCAGTTGACCCAAACATCAACACAGGATACCAATATATCCTGATGATATTTTTATGCATCCTGTCTATCTTTGGCTACTGCTATAATAAGTACAAAAAATCATACCTAGGCATATTGGGTTCCCATGTAGTTAAAATATTAACTATTTACAGCTTGGCAATCATTCTCCATGGTTAAATATATCAAAAGGATATATGGCAAGGGCTTTAAAGCTAGAGAGATGAATATCTTGTATAATTGGATCTTTCATTCTAACTGTTTGTATTTTACCCCATAAATGTGCCTATCCTAAAATAATGTGTTTAATGAAATAATGCTAAGTGTCTAAGGCTAATGTATATTAATGCAAGCATATAAAGTTTATAAAAATCTACTAAAAGAGGTCTAGCTGCCTCAGTATGTGTTTGTAGGAAAACACGTACTGAGCTCATAAAGTCTAACTAAATAATGTACTTGTCACAGTACCTCATAGGTGAACTGTGCTCATAGAATCTATTTAAAACTGACACAACAAATGTGCTCATAAATCTGACTAGTGATATGCACATGACCTCCTGACCTCCCACACCATGATATGACAATCCTAACAAGGGACAAATGTGCAAAATGTTAAATAGACATGAAACTGTGAAAGAATATATAAGGCTGCTTCATAGTTCTACATGGTGTTACACTGACCCCCCATTTCATTTTCTACACTTTAGAGGAAATGGTATAAAATACTAAATAGACATGAAATCAGAGCTTATGAATTTTTCAGAAGTCCCCCAAAAATATAAAAGGCTGCTGCATGGTGTTACATGATGCTACACTGTGTGAGTCTTCCCACCACAGTTCTTGTACTGCATTTTAGGGGAAATGGTGCAAAATGCCAAACAGACATGAAATCAGAGCCCCTGATGAAATGTGTTAAGTATGTGATTAATGATGGAGGGAGGAGGATGATGGTCACCTCATTTTTGGATGAAGTGGATATACTAGTTTTTGACACATTTGACTATTATGTTTTTATTTGTAATTAATAATTACTAATCATTATTTATGAATGTTGATCTATTTATGATGATGAAATGTATTTTAATGTACTTGATAATGTGGGAGAATGGAAGAGGAGGATGACCACTTAATTTTGGATGAAGTGCATGTATCGGTTTTCAATGCAGCCATCTTTTATGGGTTTTATTTGAAAGAAATTATTATTACTTATCATCTATGAATGTTGGTTTATAATGATGAAATGTATCTCAATGTGAATGATGGAGTGAGGTTGAAGGAGGAAAAGAGAATGGTCACTCCGTTTTGAATGGAGTGAATATATCAGTTTCTGATGCAATCAATTTGTATGGTTTTTATTTTAATAAATTAATACTATTAAATGTTACTTATGAATTTCGATTTATGTATGATGATGACATAAATTTGAATGTGATTCATGATGGAGGGAGGAGGAGGAGGATGATGATGAATGAGGTGGATTTGTTGTTTTCAGAATCAGTCGACTTCTATGTCTTTTTAATTAATTTTATTATTTTTGGGTGCATATACAATTATAATGAGAGATGTTGCAAAGTTTTTCTTCACTGGCAAAGTTACCAACTTCACATTTGCAGAGCAATTAATAATTTTCTTCCATAAGCTTGGACATTTGCTTAGTGACTTTGCCAGTAACTTCACCATTAACACAGGAGAAGCCTGTTCAAAGTGTGACTTCTGGTGCTAGGTCACATGGAAGCAAGCCTGCAGGTCACATGCTAATGATCTACTGTATATACTGACTTATCCTTAGTTTCACTTTCCAGTCTGAGTTTGTTGGTAGAAGAGGACAGATCTTCTCTTTTGAGAGGTTTGAAAACTACCAAAAAATATGATTTTCGCTTTTTTTTGCTTGTTATCTTATTTTTACTGTACAGTTTGGGAGTCTTTGTTTAGTTGTTGTTCAGCTATAATTTTTTTTATATTCACCACTTTTATTTGTGCTATTTTCCATCACTTTCAGTCTGTATTTTTTTACTTTTTTTGTTTGAATTAAAATGAGTGGGACTGGTCAGGAGGAGAGGGGGATGCAGCTAACAGATGGGAGACACTCTGCCTTCCATATTAGGAGACCCATGGCAGCAAGAGACAACAGCACCTAACCCCCAAAAGCAAACTACCAGCAGTAGCACACAATGGCACCAACACCAAAGGAAGCACCTGTCATTGGACCACCACCACCTGGGCACCATGACGAGGAAGAGAAGACACACCCTGGATCATCTTGCTCCTCCCCTTTTCAGCAGTGGAAGTCCCTAGCGTGGGACTTGTTTGATAGTGATCTCACCAGCAACAGTGTGGTCACATGTAAATTATGTAAAACTGTTGTTTTGCATGGGAAATGGAGTCTTATTTGGGAACAGGTGGGCAGCACACCCACCTTAGAGCAAAGCACCAGTGGGAGTGTGAGGAGGATATGTGCAGCTGGAAAAAAGTTGCTGAGAGGGATGGAGTTGGTGCCACCCCTACTAGTTCTTCTGTGCTGCAGGGTAGGAAGGGCAAGAAAAAGCAATGTTGTGGGTTGGGTGGGCTGGTCCAGGAAGGGGAGATGGAGGAGACTGGTTGAGGAACCTTTAGATGGACTTGGGTGCTGTGAGAAACACCTGAGAGATTGACCTCAGATCCTCCTCCCACATCCACCAATGGGGAAGGGGCACAGTCCCACAGGGTGATAAGGAAGCTCTCCTGACAAGTTATGGGGATGAAGGATATGTTGCAGGAGTTACTAAGAAATCAACAGAGCATTCTTGAGAGTTTGATGGAAATCCTTGGTGGTGGTAGTGCACCCTCTGTCCCCAGGCCATAGCCCTTGAAACCCTATGTGTATATTTTCTTTTATCTGTCTCTTTTACTCTTACCTGCTGTACCCCAAAAATTTAAAACTTATGAAAAAAAGTGTACATTCATTTTAATTTCACTCTGTCTCTCTGTTTTTCTTGATTTCTGCTGCTGTTTTTTTCTGTCTATTTAAATTCTGTCATTCTCAGCCATTTTAAGGAAAAACATTTGCTTTCATCTCTATTGTTGTCTTTCTGGTGCAACTGTGCAGTCCTTTCACTATTACTATAATTGTTCTCAACTACCAGAACAAATGTTGTGTTGCTAGTCAGTCCCCCCACCATGGACCTTCCTGTAATTTAGTGCACACAGTAGTGCACATTTTCTAGAAAAGCAAAATAGGCTGAAATTTGGTACTCCCAGAATTATGTGAAGAACATGAACATTTATGCTACTACTAAATGGTGCTGTGCTGCATATGTCATCCCCCCCACCACAGGCTGACATTTCTGTTATTTAATACACACAATAGTGCACATTTTCCAGAAAAGCAAAATAGGTCAACATTTGGTACTCCCAGAATTATGCAAACCACATGAACATTTACACTGCTGTTACATGGTGCTGTGCTCTTTGTGTAAGTTCCTCAGCCACAGCCTTTCCTGTAATCCTATGATCTATCTACAATCCTGCACAGTCTGGTGGGGATGATGATTATGGCTTGCTTTCTGGAGGAGAAGGAGGCAACAGGAGAGGCGAACACCTGTGAAGAGAACAAACATTATTTAGACTCTACTCAAGTTTCCACTGTGGTAGTGAATGCACAGTAATGGTATATCTGTTGTCTACTCCTGTTCCTACTGTGCCTGTCACCTGTGAATAAAACTGAGAAATAATTTAGCCTCCCTTGACCACTGTAGTGGCCCCATGGTATATCTGTTGTCCACTCCCATTCTTACTGTACATGTCACCTAGGAATTAAAATGAGAAATGATTTAGCTTCCCCTTTGGCTACTGTGGTGGCCACATGGTATATCCATTTTCCACAACCATTCTTACTGTACCTGTCAACTGAGAATAAAAATGAGAAATTATTTAGCCTCCTTTGGCCACTGCTGTGGCCGCACAATATACCTGTTGTCCACTCTCATTCTTACTATACCTGTCATACGTGAATGGAAAGGAGAAATTATTTAGCCTCCCTTGCCCACTGCAGTGGCTGCATGTTATATCCATTGTCCACTCCCATTCTTACTGTACCTGTCAACTGTCAATAAAAATGGGAAATTATTTAGCCTTCCTTGACCACTGTGCCACAGTGTGTACCTGTGAAAGGACAATTAAAAAAAAATCATAATGATACTTAACTGTAACAGCTGCTGGCCATGCTGTGTACCGGCATGATGGTGCATGCCACTTAAGATGGTGGAGGAAGAGGTAACCCCTCTTTGCTTTTTGTGGGTTCTTTGACTTTGTGACTGACTTGCCAGTCAACCTGTGAATGGTGAAACCAGCATGGAGACAAAAGAAAAGAAAGAAAAACATTGCAATGTCTTTCTGACTAAGATAGAAGGCCTTTCATCCTGAGCTAGGCCAAGGAGTCACCACCTGTGAGGATAAGGACTGTGAATAATAGTGAAAGTGACTTACCATCACAGCAGACAAATATAGGCTTTGCTGGAGCTTAAGGCTGGCTGTCTTGATGGGATGGCTAGATGGAGGGTCAGCTTGAAGGTTGGCTAAAGGGCTGGTTGATAGAAGGCCTGTCTGGTAATGTCATTTATGCTGCATCAGTGTGGATGCTGTGGCCCAAGCTGTTTGTGGCTCTGGAGGACCCAAGCAGGCCAGAGGAGGGGGAGGATGTGGGGGTGCTGTGTTTTGCTGGCTGGAGCAGGCATGCTTTGCTTAGCTGGTATAGCTGGTAATGGCATTTATGTTGCATCAGTGTGGAGGTGGTGGCCCATGCTGTTTGTGGCTCTGGATGACCCAAGGAGGCCAGAGGAGGAGGGGGGAGGAGGAGGAGAAGGCAGTACTGTGTCTTGCTGACTGGAGCAGGCATTATCCCTTGGAATCACATTCAGGTGGTGGAGGAAGATAAACAGTTGGACACAGAAATATCAGCACAACTGGGGAACAGTAAAGTGGCTGAAAATAAAATAATTGTGAATCATAAAGTAAGGAATTCTACTGATGAGGCGGAAGGGAGGGAAAGAACACAGCTTTTTTTAAACTTTAACCTCAAGGATGCATATCTCATAGCCTTCCAAATTGGAGTTGAAACCACATGGGAATTCTTTCTCTATTACCACTTCATCCACATTGGTAGAAGGCAATGTGCTAATGTTGACAACATCTTGCTCTTCATCTTCACCACCACCAAATTCATGTGGTTGGAACATGGACATGATTGTGTTGTGTGTAATGTGCCCCCTCATTCATTTCAATAAATGTTAGCATGCCAACATTTTTAGGTGACAGATCGGTCCCTGTCCCACACAATGGCCCTAACCAAACTGAGTACACACTCCACACTAACACTTGAGGGTGGGCACCTGAGATATTTCATTGCAACTGAGGTCAGTGCTGACCACTCAGTGACCTTGCTACTCCAGTATAGCAAGGGGTTGTATGTGATGGGAAAGTGCCTTTTGTCCACCAAATAGGCATCTATCATGTGTTGTGCTGCTCAAAGTCCTGCTGCCTCATCAGCCTCCTCCTTTTCTTTCACATCTTCAACTCCATCTGGGTACACAACATCCCAAATGGGATGTCTTGGGATTTTCTCTTTTACTGTGCTTGTTTTCTCAGCCCATTTCCCATAAGAGGTGGTGGTAGCAACACCCAGTCTCTGTGGAGTTTCATGTTGTGCCTTAGATAACTGTGAATTTAGCATCTGTGCCCCCTGTACCCTTATTATTAGAAGATCGGTCAATTTTTGGACTTGCTGACGCTCACCTTCAATTATTCATGCTAGTCCACATTAATAACATGGGTCCAGCATGGTGGCAATCCCAAAATCTTCAGACTGCAGAATGCCAGAAATATGTGTATTGCAATCTAAGACTTGGAGCATGTGTACCATTGAGGCACACCTTACACTGTCACCACTTGCCTCCAGCACTTGCTGCACACTTAACAGTGTCTGCCTCAGCACACATAGTAGTGGAATGGTCTGACTGATATATTCAGTATCCCTACTCACTGCCTGTGCTGCATGTTTGAATGGCTTGAGAATCATGATCTGGCCATCCATTTTTCACCACTGGTCTGTTGTCATAGGCATGGATATTCTGGCACTGTCACAGCTTGAATATAGCAGCAGATATTTAGATATGGCTTTATATGGCTCAAACAAGTGCTTAATCATGTACAGTGTCGCATTCCATCTGGTGATGACATCCGGCTTCATACAATGCTGAGGCAGCTTGTTTTATATCTACAGATGTTGGAGCTTGTCATGGGCCATTTTTGAATGGGAAAAGTGGACACAGGCACAATGTGCCATAGCCAAAATGGATTTAATATCAGGATGTGTCAGAAACTCCTGCCAAGATTAAAACAGTGTGCCAGGCATGACACCCTGACAACCCCCCATCACTGATGCATTTCACAACATTTGAGCCATTATCACTCACAATGAAACCTGCTTTGAGTGAATGGAGGTAAAGCTACTCATTAACCTTGATAAAGAGCACTTCCAGCATTTTCTGACCTGTTTATGATCCACTTATACTCTTCGTTGTCATTGTGGCATACTGCAGAATACCCAGAGTGTTGCTACCACTACAGTTGGGCTTAATGCATTTTTTTTGCCACACCCAGAGTCAAATACAACCCCAGGTACCTGTGTCCAGTTTGCTGTAATGCACAAATAGGAGCTCCCAGCTGTTTGGCCACTGGTCCACATATCCATGCTCAGATGTATGTATGATGATGCTGAATGCTTCAGAGCATGGTTTACCATCTGAGACACTGTCCCATACAGTTTAGGAATGGCATATTTAGAAAAGTATGCTCTTAATGGAATCTGCCATTTAGGGAGGCACTGGCCACCAGCCTTTGTAATTCAACATTCTCAACAAAGGAGAATGGCAATAGATCAATTACCAGCATTTCAGCTGTTACTGTATTACTTTGCATAAAGAAGCATGATTGTGAGGGAATTTGGACTGATGCTCAAACATGCTATACTGCGTAGGTTGGACCTTTCTTGGAGCTTGGCTACCAAACAGCTGAACTCATCATGGATGCATTATTGGTGGGGTAGTTTTTGACTCCTGGGGATTCACATGTGCTGTTTCTCAAATTAAACCAGTTATTTTAGGTGTTTTCTGTAATGACATTCCTGCTTTTTTCTGCCTCTGGGTGGTACTACTCAACCCACCACTGCAGCTATGTCTACTACTAGGCAGACCCACAGAATCCTCCTCCTCCTCCTCCTCCTCTTTGTAGTCCTCCTCACTCAGCATTCCCTCCACCTGGGTTATTGCCTGTTACTTCTGCATCACTTGGCTTATGATGAGGATGAGGGACAGGGATCCCCCTGCACTGACTTCCTTCTGGTGTTTACAGCAGCATAACAGGTGCCTAGTCTTTAGGTTGTGTGTGTGTGTGTGTGTGTGTGTGTGTGTTGCCCACCTGTGCCTAGGTGGCCACCCTTTTCCACCACTAACTTGAACTTGACACCACCGACATAGCAATTGTCTCATTGGCTGGGTCAAGTATACAGCAATCCCAAACCATGGATTTCATACCCCTTGATTTACCATGGCAGTGGAAGTGGGATAGATGAGAGGAAGGCATTTAAATGTGTTTTTTTTGAATGAATTATTAAGTTCATTACTATTGTGGGGACTTTGGTAGTTGGATGACTGTAACCCCATCCCCTGCATCATCTGCAGCACTACCTTTCTTCTATTTCTCTTCCAGCTCTCATAGGGGATCCAACAATTCACTATCAGCATAGCTGCTGATGTCCTCCTCCTCTACAGCTCTGTCTGTTTTATCATCACTGTCTTAAGGCTGTATGACTCTCACATCATCAAAAGTCTGAGTGTGATGCACATTTTTCAGATCTCCTTCCCCAAGCACTGACTCAAGCGCCAGACTATCAGGCTCAGCACTACCACCACCACCACCAGCCACAGGGACAGCAACAACCTCCTCCTCCACCACTGTGCCTTGTTTACTGTTGCTCTTCTTGTCACCTCCCACAACCTCCACCAGCATAGATACCACAGTTGTGGCAGAGAACAATCTGACCACTCTAATGTTACTGCTGCCAACTACTCCTTTGCTAATACAAGCCCCAGAGACTATAGAACACAATGTCACAGACATAGTGTTTTTTAAATGCAGCACTTATTTTGCCCCAGAGAACTTGAACACTTCTTTGCTGCCTCCCTGGTACCTCTCCCTTTACTAGATCATCTCTTGCTGGTCATTTCCCCAACATCCAACTGAAGCACCTCGACCACAGAGGTTAGTTGGTCTGGGAGGTTGTCAACAGGTTAGGAAGGGCAAATCAGGTGCTTCATCACTGAATGTTCACCAATGTATCACCAACACAAACCATATAAAAACTACAAACAGGTATCTGCCTCTATCTCTGAAATCAAACAAAAGGGCAGAGGGCACTGCAGAGCAGAACACTGCAGCACAGGAGTAGCTCTACAAAACTCACCCAAAACAGGGACAAAAACATAAAAGACAAAAAGGAAATGCAAAAACTTCTTATCATAGGAGACTCCATGATTCGGGGAGTTGACATCTACCTGTGGCCGGGGGTAATGGTCAGGTGTCTCCCAGGTACATCAGCACAGAGAAACACTGCCCACATTGCTAAAATCAATCAGGAAGCAGGAGAAAACATTGATGTCCTGGTACACATAGGGACTAACGATCTCATCAGTTGGTCAGTTGTGGAGACCAAGGAACACCTGACCAGGCTTGGAGACAAACTGTCATCCATTTCATCTGGCATCTCCTTCTCTGAGATCCTGCCAGTCTGGGAGAGGGGGCAGATGGAAGGAAGGTCAGAGAAGGGGAGATAGGGGAGCTAAACATGTGGTTCAAGGGCTGGTGCCAGAAAAAAGTACACAAATTTGTAGGTAACTGCCAACAGTTCTGGGAGTGAAAATTCTTTAAGTTCGATGGACTGCATCTGATTAAGGAGGGGGTCAGTGCACTGATGTCTTTGCAGAATATTTATACTAGCAAATGGGGAGAGGCGTACAGCACCTGATACATCCAATAGAAAGAACACCCCTCCTCCCTCAGCTAGTGATCAAACAGGAGTTCAGCATGTTTGTAGTTCATTTGCATCTCCAGGTAAGGAAAAAGGTCTGGCTCCCAATACAATGTGCAGGGGAAAGACCGTATCTCACTCAACTACTAACACACCAAAATCTGGCCAATGGAAACTCATGTACACAAACATCTGCAGTCTGGGAAACAAGATCCCAGACCTGGAGGCAACAATGACAGAGGATAAACTGGACATAGTAGTCATTAGCGAGACATGGTTCACCGGTAACCACACTTGGGAGACTTCAGTACCTGGCTATGTACTGTTCAGAAGAGACTGAGGTACAAAAAGTGGGGGGGGAGTGACCCTTTATGTCCATGAAAATGTCACAGCTACAGAAATTCAGAATACACATAAGGAGCCAGAAGAACTGTGGGTCACCCTGTAAACAGGAAATGGGACAGCCTTACAAACTGGGGTTGTCTACAGGCCTCCAGATCATAGGGAGAACATAGGCATATTTCTGTTAGAAGATATACAAAACATGACAGCTAAAGTGAAGGTTCTGATAATGGGAGACTTCAACATGCCAGATACAGATTAGTCAATACCAGCAGGAACGTCCACCTGAACTGGACACATAGTGGATTCCCTGCAGGGGGAGGGCCTCAAACAATTGGTACAACAATAAAAAAGAGACAGGGCTACCCTGGATCTAGCACTGACTAATGTGGAAAGGATCATAGATCTCCAGGTAGAAGGTCACCTGGGGGCCACTGACCATCACATGGTATGGTTCAATTTGGCCGCTAGAACTAAAACATCCCATGACAAGGCAAAAAAATGGGACTTTAGAGGAGCTGACTTTGATAAGAAGGCCAACAGAGTTAAGCTAGCCATGGCAGGAAGAAATACAGGTGAGGGGGTACAGGCAAAGTGTGCAAGCATTAAGGATGCAATCCCTGAAACAACATCCCATTGTGTTAGGGAGAAAAGCAAGAGCAAAAGAAGGAGGAAACTACTTTGTTTATCAAAAACAGTAGCAGAAGAGATCAGAGCCAAAAGTCTGGCCTTCAAGAAATATAAGGGAATGCAGCAGGATGAAGATAGGGAGGCATACCAAACTTCCCTAAGGGAAGCAGGGAAGGCAGTAAGGCAGGCAAAGGCCCAAACTGAGGAAACACTAGCACAAACAGTATAAGAAGGGGACAATACTTTATATAGGTAGATTAGTGAAAGGAGAGAGTCCAGATGAATATTGCTAAGATCAAAGCAGATAAGGAAGAGTGTGTGGAGGAGAACCAAGGAAAAGCATCTATCCTAAATAGATACTTCTACTCAGTATTTTCTGAGGAGAAGGTAGGGCAGGGCTCACAGCTCAGCACCATGGACACAGCGGTAAGAGAGGTGTGCACAAGTCCCTTCACCAAGGAAAGGGTCCTAAAAGAGCTAGTTAAGCTTAGGGTGGACAAGGCAATAGGACCTGATGGCATACATTCCAGGGTACTAAAGGACCTAATGGTGGAACTAGCAGAGCCATTAGCAGAACTGTTTAGGGAGTCTCTGAGCACAGAAGAGGCTTCAGAAGACTGGAGAAGGGCTCATGTGATCCCGCTTCACAAGAGTGGCAGCAGGGAGGAGGCAGGGAACTACAGACCAGTCAGTCTTACCTCAGTGGTGGGCAAGATTATGGAGGCACTCCTTAAGGAAAGGATAGTGCAACACCTGGAATCCATAGGAGCTCAGGATCCAAGACAGCATGGGTTTACAACAGGAAGGTCCTGTCAACCTAATCTCATAGATTTTTTTGACTGGGTAACCAGAGTGGTGGACCAAGGGGGTGCAGTTGATGTCATCTACCTTGACTTCAGGAAAGCTTTCAATACTGTTCCACAAAGAAGATTGATTAATAAGCTGCATAGGCTCATAGTGGGTCAGATGTTGGTCAGCTCTGTGGCAAAGTGGTTGGTGGGCATAAAATAGAGAGTGGTAGTCAATGGTATACAGTCAAAAGAGATGCAAATCACAAGTGGGGTACCTCATGGATCAGTCCTGGGGCCAGTCCTCTTCAATATCTTCATCAGTGACATTGTAGATGGACTGGAGGGTAAGGTTTGTCTGTTTGCAGATGACACCAAGATCTGCAACAGAGTAGATGATCCAAATGGGATGAGCAGAATGAGAAGAGATCTGGATAAACTGGCAAAATGGTCAGAAGAGTGGCAACTGGGGTTTAATGCAAAGAAGTGCAAGATAAGTCACGTAGGGAAGAGAAACCCTGAAGTTACTTATAGGTTGGGACGGGAGATGCTGGCAATCACAAGGGAAGAAAGAGACTTGGGCATCATCATCATCATCATCACAGATGACCTGAAATCATCCAAGTAGACAAGTAAAGAAGTAGGTAAGGCTAGAGGGATGCTGGAGTGTACTTGTAGGTGTATCACAAGTTGTAAGCGGGAAGTAATAATCCCTCATTACAAGACACTGGTTAGGCCCCACCTGGAGTACTGGATGCAGTACTGGAGGCCGCACCTGCACAAGGACATTAACAAAATGTGGAAAGTCCAGAGAAGGGCAACCAAAATGGTGCAGGGACTGCATCAGAAAACATGAGGACAGATTAACGGAGATTAATGGAGTCCAATATGCATACCCTAGAGCAAAGGAGGGAGAGAGGTAATATGATCGAAACATTCAAACATCTTAAGGTCATTAACAAGGTGAAAGAGTCTAACATATTTCAATATAAGAAAAATATTGCAGATTTATGAAGTTACAAGGGTGCGTGGAAACTACGCAACGCACCCTTACAACACAATCATTTTATGGACTTTCGGCACCAAATTTTCAACATAGGCATTTTAGGACCTCTGCTCATAAACAGTGCCACCATCATTTCCTCAAACTGTCCCAAAAACTGATTTTACACAGCAACCATGCAATTATGCACCGGACGTGCGAAAATACATTTCAGACAGCTTTACTGTTCATAAGGAGGTGTAGAAAAATGCCAATGATGAACAGCTGGAGTGAAACTATTACAAATTCACAAAGTCACAAGTATGCATGCAAACTGCACAATGCATGCTTGTAAAACACTCATTGTATTGACTTTTGTCCTCAAATTTTCAACATAGGCATTTTAGGACATCTGCTAATGAACAGTGTCACTGTCATTTTAATAATGTGTCTTGAACATGGACTTTCCACAGCGACCGCGTTATTCTGCGCAGGAACTGCAAAAACAGATTTTGGTCAGGATGTGAAAAATGACAGCTGTACTGTTCATTAGGATGTGCAGAACAATGGCACTTTTGAAAATCTGGAGTGAAAATATAAGTTTGTGAACTTATGAGCTTGTGTGCAAATTGCGCAACGCACGTTCATAACACAGTCATTTTATGGAGTATTGTCACCAAATTTTCAACACAGGCATTTTAGGACCTCTGCTCATGAACAGTGTCACTGTCATTTTCATAATGTGTCCCAAACACTGATTTCCCACAGCAACTGCTCTATTATGCGCCAGAAGTGCGAAACCACATTTTGGCCAGGATGTGAAAAATGACAGCTGTACGGTTCACAAGAAGGTGTGGTAAAATGGCAATGTTGAGAATCTTGCATGAAAATATTAGAATTCACTAACTTATGAGTGTGCATAGCAACTGCACAATGCACTCTCATAAAACAGTCATTTTTTGGATTTTTCCCACCAAATTTGCAACATAGGCTTTTTGAGAGCCCCCCTCATGAAAAGTGGCACTGTCATTTCATTACTCGGTCCTGAAAGATGATTCCATGCATGACTGAAAAATCACCTTTCGGGACTGAATAATGCCATGACAGTGACATAATTCATAAGGAGAGGTCCCAAAAACCCCATGTTGAAAATTTGGTGCCAAAATTCCCAAAAATGCCTGAGATATGCATCAAAGTTGAATAAACCCTGTTTATTCCATTATACAGCTTACTGGCATTTCTTCAGTTCACGGTCAGCTTTGAAGAGTGCAGAGTGTTCACAGTCCACCGAAGATCATCGCGCTGGACTCAGGAGGTAAGTATGGAGTAAGGGAGGTGTGGGGAGGCAGGGTGTGCAGAGGGTGGGTGCAGGTGGGGCAGGGAGACTATGAGGGACAGTTTTCGTTTTACAGGTAAAAAAAAATTAAACATCGTGGGACAGTTTTTTTTTAGGAGATTTGGCACACTGGGGTTGGCTCCCAGTGTGCCACCTAACTGTTTGGGGGGGGTTCTGTAGCCGACAGTGGATTGGGCACCCTTGTCGGCACACAACACAAGGGAGGGAGGAATTTATGCCGACGGGGATTGGGCAACCCTGTTGGTATGCAAAGAAAGCGTGGGGGGGCAGAGCTGAGGGGGATTGGGCACCCCCTTGGTATTTAACAATAAGGGGGTTCTTTATGCTGATGGAGAGTGGGATCCACCATTGGCACACAAGGAAAGTGGGCAGGTAAGAGCCGAGGGGAATTGGGCACCCCCTTGGCATATAACAAATGGGGGTGCTTTATGCCAATGGGGAGTGGGCTCACCTGTCAGCACATGCATAGGGGGCAGGGTAAACTGACAGGGGGACTGGGCACCCCCAAAGTCAGCAGTTTGGCAGCCAGTGTGCCGCCATGTTCATAATGTTGGTGAGCACGTCAAGGGAAGGTCTACTGCGTCTGATGAGTTTTGCTTGGATTGCACAGACCTTTTCTTAGATGTGCTTGCCACATTATGTATGCATGGTTTGACGACGACATGCAGGCTGATTGGGAAATGAGGGACACACCTACTGGTGCGTGCCCTGCATTCACCCAACAATGACCGTGCCTCCAAAGCTGCACTTCTGCAATATGTTGGCTGCGCACAGGCGCCAACAGAAAAATAGCAGGTCAAGAGGACACAGCTTGAGATTAGAAGGAGGCTGAATAAGGGGTAATGTGAGGAAGTTCTTTTTCACAGAAAGGGTGGTGGATGCATGGAATGGCCTACCTTTGGAAGTTGTGGCTATGAATACAGTGCAGGACTTCAAACAGGGATGGCATAGGCATAAGGGAGCAATACAGATGAGTATGAATAGACAGGCCATTGACAGAGTAAAGACCTATGGCACATTCATTAAGGTTGAAAAAATGGGCCTTGCAGTCTTTATCTGCTATCAACTTCTATATTTCTATGTTTCTATTTTTATATGCTTTATAATTTGATTTGAGTTGAAAAATGACAAAATGTAAATAAAGTCTGCAGTAAAAATAAGTACTAGGAGCAGACATCGCCTACTCCAGGGAATCAGAGATCAGCACACCAATGTAATCTGAAAAAATAAAACACAACAAGAATTAACACGACACACATGATAGGGTAAAAGGGGTAAACAAGTTATTTACTACCAGCAGCATACAACAGTTCCCCCTTGAGAATCAGGGATCAGCAGTACTATCTGAAAAAATACTCTACTGGGGTAATAGTATCTATCAAAAACCAATAAAAAATTTTTTTTCTTTTTTTGAAACACCACACAGATTAATAAAACAACATGACACATACAACAGGGG
Source organism: Neoceratodus forsteri (assembly GCA_016271365.2). NCBI lineage: Eukaryota > Metazoa > Chordata > Ceratodontiformes > Ceratodontidae > Neoceratodus > Neoceratodus forsteri. The sequence continues at coordinate 63,702,461 of CM057457.1, read as the reverse complement.
TAACAAGATAAACAAATTATTAGTATCATCAGCAGCAGATAATATCTCACCCTAGAGAATCAGAGATCAGCAGTGTGCTCTGAAAAAATACTATACTGAGGTAATAGTATCTCACAAAACCAACTAAAAAAAGTTTTGTTTTTTTTTAAACACCACAGGGATTAATAAAAAAACATGACACATACAACAGGGGTAACATGATAAACAAATAATTAGTATCATCATCAGCATACAGTATCTCACCCTAAAGAATCAGGGATCAGCAGTGTGCACTGAAAAAATACTATAGTGACGTAATAGTATCTTGCAAAACCAGCCAAAAAAGTATTTTTTTCTGTTTTTACAACACAACAGGGTTTAATAAAGCAACACAACACACACAGCAGGGGTAACAGGGTAAGCAAATTATTAACTATCAGCAACACCAGACGACACCTTCCCCAAACAAACCAGGGATCAGCAGTGTAATCTGAAAAAATATTACTAAGACCAGTGCAAATAGCTTTTTTTCTTTTGTTTTAAATAACACAGGGATCATGACAGAGGTAACAAAGGTAATTTAATATTAAGTATAAGAAAAAGTGACAGAGCACTGTTACTTTAAGAAAAATATAACTAAAAAATAAAACTGCTACAGAAAGGCACTGACAACATATTTCACTTAAGCGCACCAAACTAAACCACAGAAATAAAAATTAGAAATTATTGACTACTGATAACAAATAATGAACAAGAAAAAGCGAGAAAACCAAAATATAACACAAATCTCTTACTTAGTCAAAAAAGTTCCAGATCTTTCTTGGCTGCCTTGCATTGCATCTACCCTCTCTCACACCACTGCTTCACAGACAGAAACAAGCATTTGTCAATGCCGAATGTTGTCTTGCTGGCATTGGTAGTGCAGGAGTTAGAGAGATGCATAATTGGAATGGCAGTGAAGTATGGAACCGACGTCAACATTACTCCTTAACCCAGCAGAGACTGATAGTCACTGAGGTGAGCTTTTGGGTCATTGGCCATAACGCTCATGCCATTTCAACTCACCCTACCCTACAGACTCTAACAAGTGTTGCATTGTACCTTGGGGTCATCGGGCCTTACACTCACCCCATTCCATAAGGAAATACGTTGAGATAGGTGCAGTATAGGAGAATGGGGTGAACTTTGGGGCCGAAGAGTCCAAGACACACCTTGATGCCTGTCAGTGGCTGCAGAGTGGGGATAGAGGTGGAATGGTGTGAGCATTACAGCTGACAATCCAAAAGCACACCCCAATGCCTGTCAGTCTCTACAGGGTGGGATTTTATGGTTAGAAACCCTAATGCCCCTGGCATTAGTTATTATTTGCACTCCAAATTTTCAACATGGCCTTTTGTGACCCTGCATCATGAAAGCATTTGAGACCTCTGCTCATGAACAGTGGTACTGTGATTTTGTTAATCTGTCCCGAAAGTTGATTTTCCACAGTGACCAAGCCATTCTGTGCCAGATGTACAAAAACACATTTTGGGCAGGATTCATAAGGAGGTGTGAAGAAATGGTAATGTTGAAAATCTGGAGTGAAATTATTAAAAATTCTCAAAGTTATAAGCATGCATGGAAACTGTGCAATGCACACTCATAACACAGTCATATTTTGGAATTTGTTCATCAGATTTACAACATAGGCTTTTTGGCAGCCCGCCTCATGAACAGTGACACTGTCATTTCATTAATCAGTCCCAAAAGTTGATTCCGCACAGTGACCACAAAATCACCTTTTTGGACTGAATAACAACATGACAGTGACTTAGCCAAAAGTCACAAAAATGGCCAAGATATCCACTTAAGTTGAAACCCCCCATTGATGCCATTATACAGCTTACCGGAATTCTTCAGTTTGTGGTCAGCTTTGAATTGTGCAGACATGTTTCCATTCCACCGAAGAGTGTTGCAATGAGCTCCAGAGGTAAGTATGGGGTGGGGACAGGGAGGTGGGGTGCACAGAGGGTGAGTGTGGGTTGGGGGACAGAGCACTGGAAACAACGAGGAACCATTTTCTCTTTTATGGGTAAAAAAGAAAAAGACATTGTGTGAAGGTTTTCTTTTTACAGGTTTGTCTTGGCACACTGGGGTTGGCTCCCAGTGTGCCACCTGCATTTTTTTGGCAGAGGTACTGAAGCTGACAGGAACTGGGTCCCCACTGGCACAGAAAACTGTCTGTGTTTGGGGGTGGTGCATGATACCGAGGGGGATTGGGTACCCCTCTCAGCAGACAAATGAAAATAGGGGGACATTATGTTGATGGGGATTGGGGTCCCCATTGGCAAATGAACTGGGGAAGGGGCATGTCAACAGGGGGATAGGGCACCTCCAACGTCGGCTATCAGGCAGGACTGTGAGATGCAGATGGCGACAGCCACCACCAAGTCTATTGAAATGTTACACCAGGCAAGGCATGCCCTGGAATGATGGGTTGCTCCCTCACTGCAGCAGTGAAATTGTTTCAAGTTGGTGGCATGCTTTTGCAGTGCTGTCATAGACAGCATGCTATTTCATTGGTGCCACAGAGCCCAGCCCGAAATAGCAGTGGTGCCATTGGCCACAACATGACCACACTTCCAAAACCTGTTACTCCAAGCTACCACAATATGTTGTTTGTACTTGTGTGCAAGACAACATAAAAATAAAACCACTACTTTAAAGTAAAAGATCAGTGAAAAAATAAACAACAAAACTGAAATCTTACAGCACAAGGCCCTCTGGAAAACTTTGTGAGTAATTTGCACTCAAAAAGCTAAGTTTAATGTTTTATGACATTTTTTATTTCTCTGACAAGCACACAAGACTTCTCTCCCAATCTGTCTTCAGAAGATTGCACTGAAGACAGCCTTCTCATGGCACACAGCTCATTTCAGCAACATGCGACCTCCAATCCCATAGTACAGCACATTGAAACTTCACCTTTGTACCAAACTTCACCAGCGAAGTTCCAACTTTGCATTTTGTGAAGTTATCACCACACTGTAAATGTAAACTGGAACTTTGCAAGGTGAATTAACTTAATGAAATGAGGTGAATTCATGAATGAAGTTTTCCAACTTAACACATCACTAATTATGGCCCTCTTTTGTTACTGTTTCTCTCAATGCAGGTGTTTAGCACTCCAAATCTGAAATTCAGTTGCTGCATAGTTCCAGCCTGGCTCTAGTTATTTAACTTAGCAGTGTTTCATAACAGTGAAGGTAAGTATTTTATTATTATTATTATTAAAAACTATATGGCCCAGATATTTAAAATGCGCCATTGTGTGTCGCAAACCCCTGCGCCTCTCAAAATAGTTGCGCAAGGGTGTGGCCAGGGTGATATTCAACGGAGCTGCGCTATGGCGCAACTTCTTCTAATATCGCCCCCTGGCCACATCCACTGTGCATGGCGCAGTGGAACTGCACCAGCGCAAGTGGTCAGAGTGGAGCATTGAGATGCGGTGGCGCAAGCTCCATTGCGCCATGCGCAGCACCTGCGATATTCAAAGGGTGACATGCAAATGGGGCCATAATTTATGCAAGGTGCAGGGGGGTCCATTTGCATCAAATTACGGCCTCATTTGCATGCCAATAGCATGCAGGTGCGCCGATCCCCAACGACTTGTGCCTGGTGCCCTGCCAGGCAGCAGCCATCAGGGACCGACGGCCCCTGCAGCCCGATCGCAGGAATAAAAGTAAACTAACCCCCAGCAGCCCGATCATAGGCATAACTGAATAGTCCCCCCTGAGCAGCCCAATCGCGGGCATAATGTTAAGCTTCCCCCATCCCCAGTGGCCCGAATGTGGGCATAATGTTAGCTTCCCCCACCCCCAGCAGCCCGATCGTGGGCATAACAGAATATTCCCTCCCAGCAGCCCGATCGCAGACATAACTGAATAGTCCCCTCGAGCAGCTCCTATCACGGGCATCAGACCTCCCCACAAAGTCCAATATCCCTGTTGGTCCGAGTGGATCGGTAGGTAGCCGATCACGGGTGGCATCCTCCCCACCGGACATCGACATGGTGATCTAGTGGCCCCCCTCACTCTACTCACCATGGGATCTCACACCCCATCCTGCTCGCGAGCGGCGGCCTCACCTGCTGTTCGCCGCCTGCCAACCGACAGCCGCAGGGCTGCATGCCCATTGGTTCAGAGCATGAGCTCATGGGCATGCAGTTTATACTGTACAGTAGTCGATATGAATGAATTCATTCATTCACATATCTGGAATTGCCTTAGGTTGGGAGCTGCATGCCCATTGGCTCATGCTCTGAACCAATGGGCATGCAGCCCTACTGAGCTGTCAGTCGGTGGGTGGCGGGCGGCAGGCGGATGGGGTGCTGCCACTGCCGGGCTGATGGGGGGAGCGGGTGGTGGGGTTCGTGGCTGGAGGGGTGGGGACCACTAGATCACCATGGATTCTGGACGGGGGGGAGGATGCCGCCATGATCGGGCTACTGGGGAGATGAACTTTATGCCCGCGATCAGGCTGCTGAGGGGCGGAATACTGTTCTGCCCATGATCGGCTGCGGGGGAAGAATACTGTGCTGCCCATGATCGGGCTACTGGGGGGGGACAGTTTCTGTTATGCCAGCGATCGGGCTACTCAGAGGGGGACACTTCAGCCCATGATCGGGGCATGGAGGGGCGCCGCCAGGTGCGGCGGGAACAAGTGGAGGGCCACCCACAGGTGGCAGCTGCTGTGTTGTGCCCTGCAATGCGGTAGCTCACCTTTGGGTGGCCCTCGACTTGTTCCTTTTGTTTTTCGGCATAAAGTTGTGCAGGTGCAGGTAGGGGTTGTGCCTGCATAACTCTGCATGGCCCAGGCTGAATATCGGGCTGTGCAGTTTATGCATGGGCACGCCCCCCCACCTGTGCCTTCATACATTAATGATGCACCCCGGTGCATCGGGATTTGTGCAGGCGCACTTTTCCCTTTTAAATATCACACCGGGGCGCATCAGTGGGTTGTGCATGGCGCAACACTGTTGTGCCATGCGCAACTCTTTTGAATATCTGGGCCTATGTGTCTATGTAACTGTAGCTGTTTTCTGCTCCTGTGTTTCTTGTTTCAGGTAATTTACAGTTGTGTGACAATGACAATTTACAATCAGGCATCGGCAGCAGGTGGATAACTGTTATTTTTGATGGATACTGAGGACATGTTGATTTTAATAACACCACACACTGTGGTAGAGAAGCTGGAGGAATAGGGGGAAGTCAGAGCATGAATCTGTAATGTTGGAGCCTTGTAATCTTGACATCATGGAAAGAGACCTGTGAATACAATATAAAAATTATTGAGTATCTAGTACAATCCCAATTGTGGTTCTCTTGCACTTGTGAAGGGAAGCAAAGAAATAAACAATTTAAACAAAACAATTATTATTTAAAAGTATACTTATCATCACATTGGTGATGACCATGTTTGAAATGGCAAAAAGGTGCCACATACTGTACAGAGGAGGTGAAAGAGTTGCTTTGTGAGAAGAAAGCATGAAACAAGACCTGTGTATACAAGAGAAAAAATATTTAGACTTTATTTAATTAGTCACAATGTGTGTGGTCATATGGTATATCCATTTTCTAGAACCAGTCTTACTATACCTGGTACATATACAGAAAAAAAAGAAAACTGTAAGAATGTCCTGGCCACTGTGGTGGCTGCATGGTGTGTCTGTTGTCCTTTCCCTGCATTACTGTACCTGTCACCTGTGAAGAAACAAGGGAAATTACATTATCTCAGCTGACCACTGTGTCACTGCAACTTTGGGATGTCTTGCCAAATGAAGATGACAGGGATGGCAGCCCCTGCATCAGCTTCCCTTTGGTGCTGAGAACAGCATAACGTATGCCTGGACTTAAGGTGTGTATTGTCCATCATTACCTAAGTGGCTTCACTTTTTCCACAGCCACTGTAACTCATCCTTGACACAGCTAGAAGATAGCCACTTTTTGTCAGCTGTGTCCTCCATGTAAAAATCCCACAATAGGGATTTTGCAGCCCTTTATTTTACATAGTGGTAGTACTGGGTAGTGGAGGGATGGCAATGGGTGCTTTAGGGGATGATTTCTGTACTGCAACAATAGATGACTCCCACAGTGTAACTGGCTGAACAGCCTAACAGGAACAGCAGTTGGAGGATGGAGTGGGGGGGATGCTTTGTTAATTTTGTGAAATATTTGTGGGATGCACAGCACCACAGGTTCAGTAGCGTGACCTCTACTGTTTATTGTTTTTCTTTTCAGGTTCCCATAGGCATTCCAAATCAAAATCCCCATCCCCACTCAACCTGATAACCTCCTTCTCCTGAGATCTGTCCTCCTTCTCTTCACTTTCACCACCCTTTCTTACCTTCTCAGCATCTTTGCATGCAACAGTCAGAGCTCCCTCCTCAGAATCTGAGTCATGGTCATGCCAACACTCTTGTTAGGAAATGTGAACCTAACATCAAGATCAGGCTCAGCACCACCACCAAAAGCACTCACAGGGACAACTGCAACCAGCTACTTAACCACCGTTCTAGAGCCAGACATTTTTGTATCTCTTCAACTGATCCTCTTGTCATCACCTTCCTTCCCCCACATCCCTCAGCATGGATGCTACAGATGTGGCAGAGAAAAATACAGTCACATTAATGCCATCACTGCTTCTGCCAAATACTCCTTTACTACTAGTACTACTGGCTCCAGATGAAGTGGCTGCAGAGGTTGTTTTATTGGGTGCAACATCATTTTGACCAACAGAACCTGTGCTGTTCTTGGCCACATCACCAGCAACTCTCATTGTACGCAAGCATCTTTGTCCAGTAATTTTTTTGTATTTAAACTCTACAGTCAAACTAAACACCAGCAGCAGACACAATACAACACATAATCAGAGCAGTGTAATCATAATCATAACAGAACAGTTTAGGTAAGGGAAAAGGGAAAATTGTTTAACTAGGAAAGGCACACTAAGCCAGGGCTTGTTTCCAGGTATGACCTGGGAGCACAAGGAAGTTAAGTGACTTGATCAGGGTCACACACAGTATGCAAGTGGGGGCTGATGGCATTCAAATCCAGGCCTCCAAGTTTGCAGGTCAGTGCCCTTGACCACTATACTATACTGAGGTAACGGTAGCTATAGTAAAAGTGCCACTTTTTTAACACAACAGAGATTATCAAGACACACATTCAGACAGGGGTAATTTAAAAAGTCACTGAAAGTATCAAAGTAACATTATCAATTCAATAAATAAATAAATAAAAGAACTACAATCAACATAGTAACAAACTGACAAAAAGTAATTCACTTAAACACTTAAAACTGTACAACAGAAATAAATAACAAATCACAGAGACACATATTACTAAGAAAGGCCAAGATAAACAAATAAATCTAGTGCTGACATGGCTGCCTTGCTTGTCAGCTAAAACAACCCTCTCCCCTGAACAGCACTGCATTAATACATAAAACAAAACTACTACTTGAAAATAAATACATTTGAAACACTTCAAGCAAACAATGAGGCAGTTTGGATATTTTATTGAGTGATTTGATTCAAAATACTCAGGGCCCGAATCCCAAAGCCATTAGAATGACACATGGTGCCTTCATCAAACATAAATGATGCAGGTGGCACATCGCATCAAAAAAATTATTCCTGAGCCATTCTCAAAAGCACCCTGCATCAAACACAGGCTGCATGCACCAAAAGGAGCTTGTGCCAGCCTTGTGCCACAAAAAGGGCTGCAGCATGGCACTAAGGGGCTTGCAGCAGACGCAGGCTGCCATATCCTCTCAGTTGGTATTCTCAAAACCCTGTATATGTATAATAAAAACTTCAGGGGATGTGTTAGAAGTAATAAATATAATATTAATTAAGAGTTGTCAGTGTACTCATCAGGTAGTGAAACAGAACAGAACAGAACAAAAGTGGACTGAGAGGAAAGAACAAGCTTTTTTGGGGGGAGGGGGATATCAGGGCTGGAGATAATTCTGGCACAGAGGTAGGAGAGCTTATCAATATGCTATGTTGGGGGAAGGGGCAAAAGAGGTCCAAGAGGCAGGACCCTTAGGAGGAACATGGACAGAAGAAGATGCAGGTTTAACAGGAAAAAGAAAAGACAAACGACAACCATAGACAATGACAACCAGGTCACAGAAAATCAGCTAATATACAATATATCACAAAAACATCTAACAAACTTGGGAATGGAAGTCCTGTCAAAGGGATTTTCTTTTTGCCCACAGTTACAACTAAATGAATTTGAATTAAAATTAGACAGACTGCTTTTTTTAGAAAAATAAGATTTAAATATGTTTTGGAACACAACCTGAAAAAATAGAAACAAACTCAACAGGAAAAAGAGAAACGTATAATATTGATCCAGAAATTACAACTTAAGTAGAATATTTTTACATCTAGCAGCAATACCACATAGCATAGAGACTTACATAACACTGGTAAGTAGAGACATAGACAGACTGTTAGAAACAGGAAGGAATTTGGACAGGAGAACAAGATACAATCTGACGGCAGAACAATTTGGGGCCCTCAGAAATGTAGAAAATGATAAAAACATAATAATCAGAAGAGCAGACAAGGGTGAGGCCATACTGATTATGGACTACGAGAGGTACAAAAATATTTGTGAAAATATTTTAATGGATGATAGGAACTATTTAAAAATTACAGGTGGCTCTAACATCAAAAATAAAAGATTTAGTTCAGAGTTTGTTTGCAGATGCATATGAGAAAGGATGTGTAACAGATTTGGAGAAATATGCACTTTTTCAAAAAAGACAATGTCTATACCCTTATTTTATACACTCCCAAAGATTCATAAAAAATAAATCCACAGGGAAGCCACATAGTTTGGCGGATAAATTCAGTGTTAGAGCCTCTACCTCTGTGTTTGTGGATCATCGCATTAGATTATTAGCAGAAAATAGACAGGCTTATATTAAAGACTCTACAGAAATAATCAACATTTTAGAAAATATTAACACAACAGAATTCAATGTGGAATATTGCTCTATGTAAAGGAAGGAATAAAAGCAACTGAACAAAAGAGTAAACAGGGAGGAGAGGAGGCACTGTGGGTCACCTTGGAGACTGGAAAGGGCACCACAATCTGCACAGGGGTTGTGTACAGACCCCCATGTCAGGGGGAAGGAATGGAGAAGGATATGATAGAAGGCATTCTTAGAATGGCAGAGAAAGGGAGATACTGTTGATGGGAGACCTGAATATGCCAGATGTTAACTGGAGCACATTTGATGCAGCCACATCCAAGAGCAGGGCCATTCTTGATGCCATACAGGTGGCAGGCATTAGACAGCTGGTTTGGAACCCACTCGTGAGGGAGCAATCTTAGACCTCATACTCTCAAATGGGGCAGTGAGAGGATCTCAGATCTAGAAGTGGGTTGCCATCTGGGACAAGTGACCATCAAACAGTGCGGTTCACGTTAAACTCAGCTACAGAGTCAAGCCATACAAAAGTGAGGGTACTGGACTTTAGGAGGGCTGACTTTGGCAAGATGGAGAGTACCTCAGAAAGCACTAGCAACAGGCTAGAAGGATGTGTGGAGCAACAATGGGGAATTATCAAAACTGCCATCACAGAGGCAACAAGCCTTTGTGTGGAAGCAAATAAACAAATCAAAATGAAGAAAAAGCCACTATGGTTCTCAAAAGAGGTGGCTGTGAAAGTCAGGAAGAAAAGATAGCATTCTGGAAGTATAGGAAACACAGAAGGAGCAGGACAGAGCTGTACCAGTTAAGGCAGAAGGAAGCAGGAGGAAGTCAGAATAGCAAAGGCCCAAACTGAGAAAAAGATAGCCAACTCAGTTAAGAAGGGGATAAAACTTTATAGGTACATCAGCGAGCGTAGAAAGACAAAGGAGGATAGTGAGGCTAAATAGAATGAACGGTGGGTGGGCAGAGGGGACAGTGAAAAAGTAGGAATACTGAATGAATATTTCTGGTCAGTATTCACAAAGAGGAGGGAGTGCCTAATCCAATTAACAGAAGCACTCTTGATAGGGGTTGATCCCAGTCCTTTCACAGAAGAAAGGGTTCTGCAAGAACTCCTAAAACTGAAGGTGGACAAAGCAATGGGTCCTGATGGAATTCACCCAAATTCTAAAAAGAATTAAGGGAGGAACTAGTGAAACCACTGGCTACTCTTTTTAATAAATCATGGGAGGATGGTGTGGTACCAGAGGACTGGAGGAAGGCGGATGTGATTCCTTCACAAAAGTGGGTCCAAGACAGAGGCAGGAAACTACAGACCTGTCAGTCTGACCTCTGTGGTGAGGAAAGTGATGGAGTCACTTCTGAAGGAAAGAATAGTTGAGTACCTAGAGGCCAGTGGAGCACAGGACCCAAGGCAGCATGGGTTCACAGTGGGAAGGTCATGTCAGACGAATCTAATAGATTTCTTTGACTGGATGACCAAAGTAGTGGACCAGGGAGGGGCTGTAGACATGGCCTACCTAGACTTTAGCAAGGCATTTGACACAGTCCCACACAAAAGATTAATAGTCAAATTAACCAGCCTGGGAGTGGGACACAGGGTGGTAGCCTGGGTAAAACATTGGCTGGACAACAGGACACAGAAGGTATTGTAAATGGAGTCCACTCTGAAGAAAGGGGTTACTGGTGGGGTACCTTGAGGTTCAGTATTGGGTCCAGTCCTTTTAATGTCTTCATCAGGACATTGCAGAGGGACTGGAAGGAAAGTATGCCTTTTGCAGATGACACAAAGATCTGCAACAGGGTTGATCACAAGGAGGCGTGGAAAGGATGAAAAGGGACTTGGCAAGGTTGGAGGAATGGTCAGAAGTATGGCAGCTAGGATTCAATGCAAAGAAGTGCAAAATAATGCACCTGGGAAACAAGAACCCAGGGGAAGAATACACAATGGGTGGGGAGGTAGTAACAACAACAAAAAAGGAAAGGGACCTGGGGGTAATCATATTAGATGACCTTAAGGTTAGCAAGCAATGTGAGAAGGCAGTAGGGAGGGCTGGGGGTATACTGGGATGTATAGGGAGAGGCATCACCAGCAGAAAACAGGAAGTTGTTATCCCTCTGTACAGACAGTTGGTGAGACCCCATCTGGAGTACTGTGTCCAGTTCTGGAGACCCCATCTCCACAAGGACATAGACAGGATAGAGGCAGTCCAGAGGAGGGCAACTGAAATGGTGCAGGGTCTGCAAGAGAAGCTGTATGAGGAGAGATTAAAGGAGCTTAATATGTATACCCTTGAGGAAAGAAGGGAGAGGGGGGACATGATAGAAACTTTTAAGTACCTCAGTGGAATCAACAAAGTCCAAGAGGGTAGCATCTTTCAGAAAAAGAGACTTGCAAGAACAAGGGGACACAATTTAAAGAAAGAAGGAGGGCGGTTCAGGGACAATGTGAGGAAGTGTTATTTCACAGAGAGGGTAGTGGATGCATGGAACAGCCTTCCTGAGGAGGTTGTGGGGTTTAAAACTGTGGGAGAATTCAAGAATGCATGAGACAGACATAAGGCAATTCTTGTGGGGGGTAGGAAGAAATAGGCTGTTGGTTAACTAGGATCTGCGGCCTATCCTGTAGGTAGGGAAATGGGCAGACTAGATGGGCCTAGCAGTCCTTATCTGCCGTCAAAGTCTATGTTTCTATGTTACTTGTGACTTGTGACCTTAAGGACTTATATACTTCAGTACTCCATAGGAAGGGGTTTAGAAACGTTAAAGTGAACTTTAGATTTGGAGAGACATGATGGAAAACCTCCAAACTAATTACTAATAAAAATGGCTGGAGTGGTTCTGACTCAGAATTACTTCAAATTTGAATCACAATATTATTTACAAGTGAGGGGAACAGCGATGGGGTCCAGCATAGCACCATCCTATGCAACTGTGTATATGGATTCCTTTGAACAAAAATATGTATTTTCAGAACAAAACATGTATAAAGATTACATACACATACTGAAGTGCTGTATTGATGATGTGATCATCATATGGAAGGGCACAAAAGAACAATTAGAAAATTTCATAAATATTTAAATGAACAAACAGACCACCTTACTGTTTTTCTTATGAATGTAAGTGAGACTGAAATACCCTTTTGGACTTACTGATATATGAGAATGACACACAATTCACAACAAAACTATATAGAAAGCCAACAGATGAAAATACAGTATTAAGAGATGATAGTTTTCTCACAAAAAAAAAAAACTAATACAATGAATCCCTTATGGACAATTCCTATGGGTAAAAAGGAACTGTACAGAGGACATGGAGTATGAGTGAGTTCCTGGTGACATGATGGAAAGGTTTGAGGCAAGGGGTTACAGAAAGAAAACACTAGAACGAGCTAAACATAAAACAAACAATAAAGAGAGAAATACTTTGCTCCACATAGATGTGCACCGTACCTATGCCATTTCACATTGTATTTCACACACATTCGTGCTTAGGGTCCCATTGTTCATAAACCATGGAAGGTACTCAGAGCAACAAATCTGGGGTCTGCAATTTTCCAAGAAAAACATATCGTTGTCTCTAAAAAGAATAGGACAATTGGCAATAGAGTAGTGAGGACTGAACACAAAATACCAGAGAAAAAACATCACATTTTCTTTCCTCATTTGATTTGAAGAGCAACTAGCCATGTGGCCATTGTGTCCATTTTAACAATATTTATAGAATTAAGAAAATTAGAAATACAGCTAGGGATGAAGGTGCATAAATAGAATAGTTTATTAACTGCCTATCTGCTAGGTGGATTTATTTACTTAAATTTCCATGTGATAACATTTACATTGGGATGACAGACAGAATGCGAAAGACAAGGATTGGAGAATGTAAAAGCGACATCCGAGAGGCAGAAGTCACCTCTCCAGTAGCTAGGCACTTTACAGAGAATCAACAACAGCTGCCTTATCTCAGATTTTTTAGAACTGAAAAAAGTGAAACAGAATTCTAGAAGAGAGGATTATAAGACCAAACTATTATTAAGGGACGCATACAATATAGACAGGTTTCAGGCTACTAATCCCAAATTTGGGCTAAATGATTGTATAGACTGACTGCCTATAATTTAAATGTATAACATATGGATATCATATACACTAATACCCCTGCCATTGTTTTCCCAATTCCCTATCATTATCCATGCTCAGAGTAGGTCAGATCAGTATTGTCCCCATTACTGAATGACTGAGAATGAATAAATGGGGGTTAAATTTTGTAACTTGCTAAAAAAAAAATTTTTAGATGCTCATGACCTCCCTGACCTTCCAGGGTGAATTGAATGATCCTTGCTCAGAATAGTTCAGATCAGTATGGTCCCTAACATTGCATGATTGAGAATAAATATGCTGGGGTTAAATTTTGTATCCTGCCCCCCCAAAAATGTGAGAAGCTTATGACCTCCCTGACCTTCCAGGGTGAATTGAATGAAACAAGTGCATTGAAACAAATAGTGATCAGATTATTAGACACAAAAAATGGAAGAATGTAAAACCCTGATTGAACTCCCACTGGAAAAACATTGACCTCTCTAACCTTCTGGGATGAATATAATGTAGGGAGTCATAAAGAATCTGTAGCAATGCAGACATTGTGAGAACCTGAGATGTGGTTGGTATGCTTGGCTTAGTTATTTTAAATAACATAAGACAGAGATAGAAACAGGAATGGCAATATCATAAAGGAACAAAAATACAAACATATAGGGGAATTCTTGGCTATATGTGTTTACAGTTGCCTGGAGCTGCAGTCAGCAGATTGGGTGCACAGGTTGCCAGGGTCACTCACATGACTTGATTGGAAACATGTGGAGAGACATGGACAGGTGCACACAATTTAACTAATTAAAGCCAGAATATAAAAAGGGTGTTAGTGGAGTGGGCATGTTGCCATAAGATAAGAAAGAGCTTTGGGCAGTGCTCCATTCAATAGTGAACTTAAGTAATCAGATCAATATGCGGCTTTTCAACAATGTAACTTATGGAGAAGCTAGTAGAAAACTTACAAATGTTTTTGTTACCTCAAAGATATTAGAAGCTAAGGAGAAAGAAGAAGAAATTCAGGTACTTTATATGTTAAAATGTGATGTTAACTGAAATTAAATGACTATAAACTAGCATTCACTGAGCACAGCTGTTAAATGGTATCAGTTCTGCCATCCCTTATTGCTACTCGGCAAAATCATAATCTATTCCCTGTCTCCCATTATATGATAGGAGTCCTCCATATCCATTGGTTGAGACCTGTCCCCCTTATCCCCATTCCTCCGCACTCCCTGGCACAGATATTCAGACTGCACCGGGCAGTGGCACAAGCCTGGGTCACAGCGCAACTGGGCTGTGCCAGGGCATGGACCAGGCGATATTAAACGGTTCTGTGCCATGGCTCAGCACCATTGAATATGGCACAGAGGGTTCACACACTGCACATGGCACAGTGGCATTGTGCCAGCACAAGACAAAGAGCAGGAGCAGGGAGATGCGCCAGCGCAAGTGCAGTTATGCTAGGTGCATCACCCGCAATATTCAGCATGGGGCATGCAAATGAGTTCATTATGCATGCAAGGCACAAATGGTTCCATTTGCATGTAATTATGGCCCCATGTGCATGCGATGCACCAATCCCCGGTGACTTGCGCCTGGTGCCCTGCCTGGCTGCAGCCATCGGGGATCGACACCCTGCTGTGCCATTGGAGTCCCCCGCTCCCACACACCCGATCATGGGCATATGTATATATAAGATCCCTGGTGGTCTAGTGATAATCCCTCCATCACCCGATCATGATCAGGTTTATAATCATAACCCTGGTGGTCCAGTGGTGATCCCCCCATTGCCCAATCATGGGCAGTTGTAAATTCACATCCCTGGGAGTCCAATGGTAATCCCCCCATTTCCTGATCACGGGCATTTGTAAAATCAGAACCCTGGTGATCCAGTGATATGCCCTTTTTGCCTGATCATGGGCACATGTAAATGAACGATCCCTGATGGTCCAGTGGTACCCCCCTCTCCACTCATCCACAGAGGTCCCCCGCCACCCAGCACCCCTCCATCATCAGCAGGCGGCAGCACCCCACCCACATGCCGCCTGGCCGCCCACCAAATGACAGTGTAGAGTACGCATTCATTCACATATCAGGCCTGTGTAGTACAGTATGGTCTGCACACCCATTGGTCCAGGCAGTGGACCGATAAGCATACAGATCATACTCTATGATGTCATTCAGCTGCCAGCCGGGCGACATTACGAGTGGGGTGCTGCCGCCTACCAATAATGGGAAGTGTGCTGGGCGAGGGACCTCTGTGGGTGGTGGGGAGGGGGATACCACTGACCACCAGGGATCGTTCCTTTACATGTGCCCGCGATCGGGTGAAAAGGATGTACCACTGGACCACCAGGGATCATTCCTTTATATGTGCCTGCGATTGGGTGAAAAGGATGCACCACTGGACCACCAGGGATCTGATTGTACAGATGCCCACTATCAGGTAATGGGGGGAGTATCACTGGACCACCAGGGATCTGATTATACAGATGCCCGTGATCTGGCGGTAGGAACTTCCCACTGGACCACCAGGGATTTATATTTACATATGACCATAATCGGGTGATGGGGCAGGGGGGGGCACATGTCTACCAGGGTAGGGTGTATGTGGACAGTGTATTTGTTGGCCGGGTGGTCACCCACAGCTGAAGGCTGTTGTGTTGCGCCATGAACTACAGCTGCCTGCCTGTGGGTGGCCAGCATTTGAGTCTTTTTTTTTCTGTTCAACTTTGTGCACCAGTGTGTTGTACATGTAGGGGTTGTGCCAGCATATGCACCGCACATCCCAGGCTGAATATTGGGATGTGCTGCATATGCATGGGCACACCCACTGCAACTGTGCTGCATATATTACCAATGCTCCCCAGAGCATCAGGGGTTGCCTCACACAGCCTGTCCCTTTGAATACCACATTTGGGTGCATTGGGGGGTTGCGCATGGTGCAACCCTGTTGTGTCAGGCATGACCCCTTTGAATATCCAGGTCCCTGTGTCATTCTGTGGTCACTTTAATTACCCACTGAACCTCTTACTCCCCCCTCCATCATTCCCCCCTTCGCCCCCTCACTGTAGGCCTTCTTGAATCCCCTTTCTACCTTGACCTTCCTTGTTGCCCTGAATTGTAGAAGATGCTGTTCGCATCTACATTTTTTGTGTAATCTACTTTATATACTTAACCGTGTGCCTTTTTACCCTTCCCAGATATTATGTACATGTCTTCTACTTTTTGTAAATTGATCGGTACTGCTATAAGATCACCTGTGTTATGGTTCTTGTTAACCCTGAATTTTATAATTGTATGCCCTTGCCCTGACTGTGTGTGTATGTATGTGTGTGTGTATATATATATATATATATATATATATATATTGTGTGTGTGTGTATTTATATATGATATACTATGGTGAAACATAGAAACATAGAATTTGACGGCAGATAAGGACCGCTTGGCCCATCCAATCTGCCCATTTCCCTACCTAATGGATAAGCTGCAGATCCTAGTTAACCAGCAGCCTACTTCTTCCTACCCCCAACCCCTAGAATTGCCTTATGACTGTACCATGCATGCTTGAATTCCACCACTGTTTTTGACTCCACAACCTCCTCCGGAAGGTCGTTCCATGCATCCACAACCCTCTCTGTGAAAAAATACTTCCTTAAATTACCTCTGAGCCACCCCCATCTTCAAATTGTGCCCCCTTGTTCTTACACACCTCTTTTTTTGAAAGATGCTACCCTCTTGGACTTTGTTGATTCCCTTGAGGTACTTGAAAGTTTCTATGATGTCCCCCCTCTCCCTCCTTTCCTCGAGGCTATACATATTCAGCTCAAGTCTCTCTTCATATGTCTTCGGTGCAGACCCTGCACCATTTTAGTTGCCCTCCTCTGGATAGCTTCCATCCTGTCTATATCTTTGCAGAGATTGGGTCTCCAGAACTGCACGCAGTACTCCAGATGGGGTCGCACCAGCTGTCTGTACAGCGGAACAACAACTCCTGTTTTCTACTGGTGATGCCTCTCCCTATGCATCCCAGTATCCCACCAGCCCTCCTTGCTGCCCTTTCACATTGCTTGCCCGCCTTTAGGTCATCTGACATGACTACCCCCAGGTCCCTTTCCATTTTTGTTGTTATTAGTATCTCACCCCCCATTGTGTACTCTTCCCCTGGGTTTTTGTTTCCCAGGTTCATTACCTTGCACTTCTTAGCATTGAATCTAAGCTGCCATACATTTGACTATTCCTCTAACCTTGCCAAGTCCCTTCTCATCCTTTCCACCCCACCTTGTGCATCAACTCTGTTGCAGATCTTTGTGTCATCTGCAAAGAGACATACTTTTCCTTCCAGTCCCTCTGCAATGTCACTTATAAAGACATTGAAGAGGACCGGTCCTAATACTGAACCCTGCGGTACCCCACTAGTAACCCCTTCTTCAGAGTGGACTCCATTTACTATTACTCTCTGTGTCCTAGTCTCCAGCCAATTCTTACCCAGGCTGTCATCTTGGGACCCACTCCCAGGCTGGCTAACTTGTATATTAATCTTTGTGTGGGACTGTGTCAAATGCCTTGCTAAAGTCTAGGTAGCCATGTCCACAGCCCCTCCCTGATCTACTACTTTGGTCACCCAGTCAAAGAAATCTATCAGATTTGTCTGGCAGGACCGTCCTGCTTGTGAATCCATGCTGCCTTGGGTCCTGTGCCCCTCTGGCCTCTAGATACTTGACAATTCTTTCCTTCAGAAGTGATTCCATCATTTTCCTACCACTGAGGTTAAACTAACAGGTCTGTAGTTTCCTGCTTCTGCCTTGCTCCCACTTTTGTGAAGGGGAATCACATCTGCCCTCCTCCAGTCCTTGGGTACCACCCCATCCTCCCATGATTTGTTAAAGATGGTAGTCAGTGGTTTCACTAGTTCTACCCTTAGTTCTTTTAGAATTCTGGGATGAATCCCATCAGGCTCCATTGCTTTGTCCGCCTTCAGTTTTAAGAGTTCATTCAGAACCCTTTCTTCTGTAAATGGGCTGGTATCCAACTTCTGTATCCAGAGTGTTTCTACTGTTTGTTTTAGGTACCTCCCCTCTTCCTTTGTAAATACTGAGCAAAAATATTTGTTAGTATCTCTGCCTTTCTCACAGTCACCCTCTGCCCACCCGCCTCCCTTTATTAAGCCTCACTATCCCTCCTTGGTCTTCCTTCACTCCCTGATGTACTTATAAAGGTTTTATCCCCTTCTTAACTGAGTTGGCTATCTTTTCCTCAGTTTGGGCCTTTGCTATTCTGACTGCCTTCCCAGCTTCCTTTGCTTTAACTGATACAGTTCTCTGTCCTGCTCCTTCTGTGATTCCTTGTACTTCCTGAATGCTTTCTTTTCTCTTGAACCTTCACTTCCACTTCCTTTGAGAACCATAGTGGTTTCTTACATCATTTCATTTTGTTTATTTGCTTCACACAAAGGCTTGTTACCTCTGTGATGGCAGTTTTATTATTCCCATTGTTTTTCCACCCTCCTTCCTGCCCATTTGCTGTGCATTCCTTGGGCACTCACCCATTTGGCAAAGTCAGCCCTCCTAAAGTCCAGTACTTTTGCCTTATATGGCTTTGACTCTATTGTTGTGTTTATTGTGAACCATACTGTTCGATGGTCGCTAGTTCCTGTGATTGCTACCCACTTTACATCTGTGATCCTCTTCATCTCCATTTGAGAGAACCAGGTCTGAGATTGTTCCCTCTCAGTGGGCTTCAATACTAGTTGTCTAAGGCATGCCCCTGTAGGGCATCTAGAATAACCCCACTCTTTGAAGTGGCTGCTGCAACTGCACTCCAGTTAACATCTGGCATATTCAGATCACCCATCAGCAATATCTCCCCTTTTCCTGCCATTCTAAGTATACTTTCTAACATTTCCTTGTCCATTTCCTCCCCCTGAGAAGGGGGTCTGTATACAACCCCTGTGTGGATTGTGGTGCCATTGCCGGTCTCCAAATTTACCCACAGTGCTTCTTCTCCTCCTCCCTGTTTACCCTTTTGTTCTGTTGCTTTGATTCCTTCCCTTCTGTAAAGAGCTACTCCTCCCCCTCTTTTACCCTCCCTGTCCCTCCTGTAGATAGTGTATCCTGGTATGTTTACATCCCAGTCATGGTTTTGTGTGTACCATGTTTCTGTGACTGCCACGATATCCAGATGTCCTCCTCCATCAAGGCCACTAATTCAGGAGCTTGTTACTCAGACTACGGGCATTGGTAGTCATTGCTTTCCATTTTTTGATGGCTTTACCTTCTGTTGCAGTATCCCCCACTGACCTTTCTACCTCGGTCTTTTTCTCATTTAGTACCCTGTTTTGTAGGGAGAGACTGGGATTTTCCTGCTGCTTATCAGTGCCTCCCCCCTTGACTAGTTTAAAATCTTGCCAATGAAGCGTTTAAACCGATTGCTCAAAAGACTTGTTCCCTTCCTGGACAGATGCAGACCATCCTGCCAGTATAGGCTGGTGTCCTCCAGGTGGAACCCCAGTCCCCAATGAAGCAAAACCCTGTGCTCCACCATTTTTTCAACCATTCATTAAACTGCATGGTGCAAAGTACCCTCGCCTCACTCATGCCATTGACAGGCAGCACCTCTGAGAAGGATACTGTGTGTGCTACTTGTCTTAAGCCCCTCCCCAATTCTACAAAGTCCTTCTGCACTGCTCTAATCTCATGATGAGCCAAGTCATTTGTCCCAAGGTGGACAATGACGTCCAGCTCAGACTCCCGTGCAGCTGTTCTCGTGATCCTGAGGATGTGCTTCCTGTCCCTCCAAGCCATGGCACCAGGCAGGCACCTTACTTCAGTTTTTCCTGCTCCCCCCAGTTCTATCCCCCTAATAATTGAGTCCCCCACCAGGAGCTGCTTCCTTTTCTTGTGGTGTCCTCTGCCTCCTTCCTGTGGGCCTCCCTTGTGACAGTTGTCCTCCTTAGTCTCCTCTGCGGGTGCATCCATAGGGGAGCTATGCTCCCCCAGAATGGTGTATGGATTGTGGAGTGGAACAACTGACTGGGTGTGCCTCTGTTCCACCATCCTCACCCTCCCTGAGCCCACTGTGGTCCAACTGCTGTGCTTTCTTCACAAACTCTGAGGTAGTGGTGGTAGCTCTGGTGCTCCCTGGATGGGGGAGGTTCCCTTCCTAATGTCCAGTGTGGCCTGGGGGAAGGTACCCTTACTACTGTCTAGTGTGGCCTGAAGACGGGCAACTTCCTCCCTCAGGGCAGAGAGTTGTCTGCAAACAGGGCAGCATCTCAGCCTTCAGAAAGACTCCTGGAAGACTGTTGTCCCACAGCCAATACATTGCACTACTCCCCACATGTTTATCTACTTTTTTTGTGTGTGTGTGTGTGTTATTGGTTTGTTATATAGAAATATATATATATATATATATATATATATATATATATATATTATACAATGTGTATGCTTATATTGTCAGTGAAGTGTGCTAGAGAGGATATGACAGTGATATGCACCTTGCACTCTTGAGGAAATGATGTCAGAACCCCAGGTATAAAGGAACTATTTCCAGGGGTGGGTGGGGTGAGGTGGGAAGGGTTGGCCTAAACTGTGCCCTCACAAAACAATCAGCTAAAAGCTCTGACCCACCACTGCGATGAGTGCCTTCCTGTCAGCAAGATGCCATACACAACAATTTGAAAGAGAAAATACCCTGCTAATCAAACAGAGAAAAATCCAAACATCCAAGTCAGACACAGGTAAACCTCCCCAGCCCCAAAACAGCCTGCTGGTTTGTGCTCTGAAAGCAGTCAGCCCCAAAATAAGTCAGCTGTGCTTTAAACTCTTCCTGCACTGAAAATCTTAAGAATTAAGCCAATTGATTGACTAGTGACACTTGTGATGTAAGCAGGCCTTTCAATGTAGGCAGTCTGCTCTGTCTGATTCCAATACACAAAATCTTTCAGTGAAACCAGGGATAAAAACTTAACTTCTCAGCCTGCAGGACACTTTTAAAATGTTGCAAAAATATCCTTCCAAATCCTAGGTCTCAACCCCAACAATCAAGCAAATTCAGTTGTATCTCACTCCCTCTGGTTATAAAATTACTACACTTTTAATGGAATCCTGCCATTCTCTGCTTAATGCCAATAAGGAAAAAAAATGAAACTTTTTGTAGAAAGCGTAGCTCCCCTGCTTTATAATATTATGCCTGACCAGGTTTCCAGCTCCTAAATGGAGTTATAGTTTGTTCTTTGCAGTGTAGCAAGGTTCTCAGCTTCCAGATAAATCAAAGTCAGACAATGCACAGCTAACAACCAAAGTTTCTACAAAATGAGTGGTGTTTCATTTCTAGGTACCTTTTAGGGTTTTTTTATAATTAACAAAAATAGCATAAAATTAAAATTTCTTTTCTCTTTTTTGACAAACAAATGTAAAAAACTTTAAAATGAATAAGGTAACATAGTACTGTGAGCATGACATTTGTTCAGCAAGAAGTTTTCTACAAAATAAATGGTGTTTCATTTAATAGCAACCACTATGCTAGGTAGACATACTCTAGGAAAGTTAACCAAAACTCCCATAAATTATCATTTAAAATAAAGATAAACAGTCAAAACCAGAAGTTCCTGCACTGATAGAACATCCCCATTGCATAAATGAAATATACAATGGTGAGCTGTCAGATAGATGATTTATCTACACTTGTGCTGTTTGACCTTGGGTAACCTCATGAGTGGTGTAAGCCACGAGTGAGGTGTCCGAGGTCAAACAGCACAAGTGTAGATAAATCATTTATCTGACAGCTCACCATTGTATATTTCATTTATACAATGGGGATGTTCTATCAGTGCAGGAACTTCTGGTTTTGACTGTTTATCTTTATTTTAAATGATAATTTATGGGAGTTTTGGTTAACTTTCCTAGAGTATGTCTGCCTAGCATAGTGGTTGCTATTAAATGAAACACCACTCATTTTGTAGAAAACTTCTTGCTGAACAAATGTCATGCTCACAGTACTATGTTACCTTATTCATTTTAAAGTTTTTCACATTTGTTTGTCAAAAAAGGGAAAAGAAATTTTAATTTTATGCTATTTTTGCTAATTATAAAAAAAACCTAAAAGGTACCTAGAAATGAAAAACCACTCATTTTGTAGATATTTTTGTGCTGAACATTTTTCATGCTCACAGTACCATGCTATCATTTTTTGTTTTAAAGTTAACATTTGTTTGTCAAAAAAGAGAAAAAACAATTTAATTTTCTTCTGCTTTTTTGCTAATTGTAAAAAATCTATAAGGTATCTATGCATGAACCCCCACTCATTTTGTAGATAATTTTGTGCTGAACAGTTTTCGTGCTCACAGTACCATGCTATCTTTTTTCATTTTAAAGTTATTCCCATTTGAATATGGCTAGTACTGCTTCTTAGGCTGAACATTCTAAATTAATTCTAAAGAGATTTGTGACATAGTAACTGTGTGTATAAATGGTCACTGTATGTATAAATTTATTTATACATGCAGTGACTCAGATAAATGCATTTATCACACTGAATATATGTCTACCACATTGCATAAATATATATATACATATTTATGTATGATTTGTATTGTACTCTGACCTTATTCTACCCAGGACCATCTTCTAAATGAGCTTCGCTTAATGGTATTCACATGGATAAATAAAGATTTTGATTGATTGAGCAGGTGCTGTTACCGCACAGCACTTACAGCATTGCAAACAGCATTAAGGGTTGTCTTATTAAAAGACAGACATCTTTGTTCTAGGACCTGAGACAATGAAGGGGGGGCTGCTCTGTGAGGAGAAAATAGGAAGGGGTTAGCCCGGTGAGGTAAGGGAGCGGTGGGGTTATGACAGCAAGGAAAGAGGGTCGGAGCTTAGTAATCATGAAAGGGGATTGGAGGGAAAAGACAGGGAAAGAGAGAAAGAGGAAGAGAATTAAAGCTAAGGGGAGTGGCGTACAGTCTTAAAAGGGGTTGCACAACTACAGATCTCCCTCATTTTTGCTAGCCCAAAAATGTGTTTGGTCAGCACATCAGTCGGTGAGAGAGGTGATTTGGTCTTGTTGTTTCAGGTAAGTTGGTCTTTGTTTTTCTAGTATGAGTGGCCAAAAGAAGTGCAAGTATTGTTAAAAAGGAAAAAAAGTAAAGAGGAACACAGGCTTTGGACTATCTGGTAGAACTGCATTTTGTAGCTTTTTAGACTGGTATAATTATATTAAGCTCAAGTTTAGTTTGTTGCACTTCTACTAGCCAGAAATTATTAATTACAGAACTTGCAGTTTTTTATGATTCTTTTGCTGCCATTCGTATGTAAGCTAGCCTGCTAGTGATTTGAATTTTGGGAGCACAGAAAAAAATATTAGGTAGCTTGGAAATGTCTGGTGGTGAAGTTAGGTCAGGGCCTGGTTGTTAGGCATGTTGCTTCAGGATCCAGCTCTAGGTATCTTGGAGTAGCACCTTATTGAACCTCGTTCGATTGCTTGCATAAATGTTTCCCCAGAAATTAACAAATCACAAGTTTTGCTGTTACTTAACTCAGTCAGGCACCCAAAAATGGAGGAAGTATGCCTGACCTAGTGTGGGATGGGCTGTGTGGCCAGCAGTCATGTGGGGGGCACAGGGCCTGCTGGGGAGAGTTAGGTATCTTTCTGGTTGCAGCCACAGTAGAAAACAGGCTGGTGCAGCGGGGAGAAAGCAAATAAAGTAGGCTTTCTCCCCAGAAGTAAGCAAAATAGTAGACTGTAAGACTACAAGAAGAGACAGAAAATCAGTAGCCATCATGTGGGTGGGGGATAAGTGGTGCAGTGGGCTATAGGCTATCTGTCCTCCTAAGGGGATGGGTTGCTTGTACAGAAGGGGCATAGCAGCAGTGAAAATAGTGGATGAACCAGAAAGTTGTTCAGAGGCTTTGCTGGCGGGTGGCCACAAGGTGGTGATTTAACCAGGAAAGGTATGACAGGGCCTGTTAGTAAGGCCGTATGATGGCTTAGGGAGAGTATTTGACAGGAGTAGGAGCTCAATGGTGGGCCGCATGGGGCCTCCAATCATTTCACTTAGCAGACGGTTTGAGGAAGTGGCCAGGGTGGATGCCTTATGGAGCCTGCAGTAAGCGCCCTGGACGTCATCTGCCATTGGTTGTGTGAGGGGGGGAAAAGAAGCTTACAGGAGGAGAATTCAGGCCTGCTTTTGTACTGGCATCCGTGCAATTGACATAATTTTGGGACACAGCTGCCATGTTATATGCAGGGCGGTAATGAGCAGCGAACGCCATTTTGGGCCACTGCCACTTGGCAGCCACTATTTAATGTACAAAGGGTAGCATGGAGCAGCTGCCATATTAGAGGTGGCATGCACATTTTTAAAGGAGTGGGGTACATAGCAGGGACATCAAAAAAAATATATAAATACTACTATTTATAGAAAGCACTGAAGGGGTTGAGAAGGCATGTTACCTCTTGGGGGCATAACAAGAGAACAATCTTTCCTGATGGGTTATTTAAGGTCAACACTGGTTGCTTCCAAAGGCAGTTGTCTCTCAGGATGGATTACCCCTCCTACTTGGAAATTTAAAGGGATAGAGTGGCCTTAGGTTACGTCCCAAAATAAAATAAATAAAAAAATAAATAAAAGTAAAACAGAAAATAAACAGAAAAGGTTGGATGGGGTTTTCCAGTAAAGGGGGGGGATTAAGGGTTTCATGCCATGAAACTACAAAGGCAGAAGGGTAGGAGGAGCCCGATGAGGATTTATCAAGTAGGTCGGCGGAGCGGAAAGAGGGGACATGGTAAAGGGAACAGAGTTGCTTTGCCTGGCTGCTAGGAGGCAGCCCCCCCCCCCCCGGACCAAGGCATTAAAAAAAAATGTGGTTGTCTTTGGGACTACTAACTGTTGTCATGGTGTGCTTTCTCCTTAGAACTTATCCAGACAGCATTATGAATACCAGAGGGATGCGATCAATGAAGGAAGAAGCCATGAAAATGATCATGGATCTGGTGAGACAGGCTCATCAGGTCCTGGATACCACGGAGGACATGGAACTGGATAACAGGGACCTGGCAGGGATGGGGAAAAAGAGGAAAGATAGGGCTGGCACTGGACAAAGAGGCAGAAAACCACCTAAGGCTGGAGCCCCAGACCCCTGACCCTGAAGGAGCCTAGACCACATTACCCCATGCCAGAGTCTTTGCCTGAGATGGCTCCAGCTCCAGTGCCTTTGCCACTGCCTGTGCCACTACCTGTGCTGGTCCCATGCCGCAGCCATGACCCAGTCATATTCCAGTTCTGGTCCCTATGCCAATGCTGGTCCTGGTGTCTCAGCCTATGGCAGCCCCACCACCAGAGCCTCAGCCACTGCTAGCCCTGCTCCCATCTCTGCTGCCCATTCCACTGCCAGCACTGACTCCCCTGCCAGTGCCTCTGCCAGAACCAGGGCCTATGCCCACACCACCAGGGCCGGTGGGGCCAATACCAGTTCCAGTGACCACTCCAGGACCAAAGCCAGGACCTGATAACTTGCCACAGCCCAATCCAAGTAATGGGATAATATTGGTAGAGAGAAGCATCAAAAAATATATTGAACAGTTGTTGGGGTGGTGGTGGAGGGGAACGGTGTTTCAAAGATGAAAATGGTTTTGGCAGAATTAAAGAAAGGGAACAATGGGAATAAGAGGGGAAGGGGCAGATTCGGAAGGGGGAGAAAAAGGGGAGAAGGTAGATCAGGAGATTGGTACATGGGGGTGAGAATTGGAGACCATGTACCCCTGGTCATGAAAGATAAGATCTGGAGAGGAGAATATGTTGACATCTTTGCCCTTGTCGATAAAAAGACAGCTGAAAAGTATGAGGAAAAGGAGAGTCTGGGGAAAAAGGACATGGCTGCTATAGTTGTTTTGGTAGGAAAATGGGATGAAACAAAGGGTACAGGCTTAAAAGGGAAACCTGGGATGCCTGTTCAGTGTGTTTTATTTACTATAGTGCCATAGTACAAGAGAAAAAACCCAAAGTGGCGACCCCACTTTTGGCTTATTCGTTGATCATTCGGACAGCCTATACAATGCGGGGTGGGACTAGTTGGATACAATACAAGTTTCGGCAAAGGATGCCCACTTTTAGTGGGGATGTGAGATGGAACATGAGGCATTCAGACATATGTTTGGAAATCATGACCATCCCAGGGGGTACTGAGGCAGAGTGGATTAAGCAAACGGGGAGTACTAAAAATGCTGTTAGGGGTATAATAGGACATGCTACTCATTCCCCAATTGCAGGTTTAAACGTGCCTGCACCAAGTGCAGTGGTGCTTATCCGCTTCTAAATGTAGACATTATTTATTTGTTTGTTTATTTATGTCTTTGATAACCAGGTAGGTGCACTAATCCAAAGAGACCATTTTCAGTCACAACCAGGGCCACAGAAATGCCACAAAATAAGTACAGGTATAACAGATTCATATAATACATAAGATACAATGGACAAGGTACAATTGACACAATGTCAGGTGGTACAGGGTATAAGCAGCAATGGTGTAAAAATACAAGGTTAAGTTCAAAACAGTACAAATAATAGGGTTGTGCAAATACAAGCAGAAATAAAAAACATCAAAAATTCAAGCAGAAATGAACACAAGATTCACAGAAATAGAAAAAAGAGGGGGTAGCAGAGGGAAGATGGTAGGCAATGGTGGGGCAGGAGGTGTAAAGGTGGGAAAAGGGGAGTACTGGGGGTAAGGAGTGCGGTGGGGGAGAAAGGTGATGTCTGGTGGCGGGTACAGACTAAGTGCTTAGGTCAGTGTTGAGATGCAGACCCTAACACTGCAGTGAGGAACAGTGACAGACTGTAGATAAAAACAGCCAGGCCTTCATGGCATGCTTAAAAGCTAGATGGGTGAGGGATGAGTGAATAGAAAGGGGGAGCTTGTTTCATAGTGAGGGTGCAGTGAGAGAGAAAGCTCACTTCCCCATGGAGGTGATGACATGAGTTACTTCTAGCAGTGGGACTGAGGATGCCTGAAGATTTCTGGTGACCACTCTGCCTGTCAATAGGGAAGAGTAGGGGGACATATGTGGAAGATGGAGGGAGCTGTACACCAGGCAGCCCAATGTTTAGTCAAAGTGACCTTGCAGGGTTGACCACCTTAGCATTTGGTAGAGTGAGCAGTGGTGGGAGAGTTACGGGGCGAGAAGGACAAATTGACAGATTGCATTGTATGTAGCATTTAGCCTTGTGAGCTGAGTGGTGGACAGGTGTGAGTAGACTGGGGGGCAGTGGCCAGGAGAGGAATAGGTTTCCACGTGCTACTGCTAGACGAGCTTTCATGGACAGGTAGTGTTTATATCAATATGCGGCACCTAGCTTTTGGTGGATCCGGCATACAGTGTGGTGACATGTTCAGAGAAAAAAAAGGAGGGGTCAAGTGTAACTCCTAGGAATTCAGTCTGGCAGTTCAAGACAGGGGGGTTGGGGGGAGCTTGTTAAGGTAAGGGAATAGGTCTGTGAATTTTAGAATGAAAGCATTAGCAATTTCAGTAGGGTCCGAGGTGAGACCAGAGGGGCAAGAGAGTTGTGTTATGCAACTGTTGGTCTTAGGGTTAAGGAGAGAGCCAGCGGAGGACCAGAAGCTATGTGGGTTGACCAGGTTGTTGATTTGTTGGTTATGACAGTATTCAAGTGTAAGGGATTTGGCAGTTTTACAGTAGTTGTGTAGCTGTCTGTAATCATTCCAGAGCTGGGGGGGGGATGGGATGCCTTGTATTCCTTCCACTTGGGGTCCCAGTTTTTCATTTGTGCCTGCAACTCCCTGGTTATCCAGTGTGTGCACCCACCTCTAACTCTTCTACTTTTGAGGGGCAAATGTGTGTCCTGGATGAGGATGTGGGTGGAGATAAATAGTGTGACTGCCTCAGAGATGTTGTTGAGGTGGTAAAGGGCAGTCCAGACTGTTGCCGAACCTCACTGAGGACCAGTGCTGGGTCTTGATGGGTAACTGTTCTGAAGGATAGAAGTTTATAGGGAGCATGGTTCAATTTGAGGGATAGTATGGCATAAGTCGGTGATTGGTCGCTGATTGAGTCAGATATTGTGCCTTGCCTGGAGGATGAAGTCAGCTCAATTTTGCAGTCACCCAGTCAATAAGGGAGTGGTTTGTTGAGTGGGCATTGTGCCTGGTGGGGGATGAGATAACTTGTTCCAGGCTGTGTTCCTTAAGTAGATTTGCATAATCATTAGCAGATACATCCAGCCAATTCAGGTTGAAGTCACCAATCATAACCGTGTCTCTGGAGGGGGTTGTATGCCCTACGCCATCCAGGATGCTGGATAGCCCTGGAATGCCTCCCGAGGGGTGGGTTGAGGCAGCAGCCTACCGTATATGGAGTTTCTTTCACGCTCCTAAAGTTAGTTCAATGAGGAGCCATTCACTTGAGAAGCTGGGGGCTGAGCAGTTGATAGTGGTGACTGAGATATGCTCTTGCACATACAGTGCAACCCCGTCACCCCTCTTGCAGCCAGGTCTGTCTTGGCACAGGAGGGGAGTATCCTTGAAGTTGAAATTGGGAGTCAGAATAGATGTGCTTTAGCCAGGTTTTAGAGGGACCTAATACCTGCAGCTTGTATAGGGCTATCAACCCCTCGAGCTTAGATGGGAGGCTACAGATATTTATATGGGCTCTTTTAGGCCTGAGGGTCTTTGGCCAGTTTTTGTCAGTGTGGTCGATGTGAGCTTTCTTTGGGTCTGGGTTACTTTCAATGTCTCCAGAGAGGAGAATAGGTGTGGAGAAAGGACAGTCAGGGGGTGGCTTGGGGGGTTGGAGGCTGATGGAGTGTATAAATAGGCCCAGTAGCTGCTGCTCATAATTTGTTAATAGAGCCAGGAGGATTTCACTTGTAAGGGTGGGTTCTGGTCAGTACATGCGGAAAGGAGTGTACTGGTATTCATATGTGATAGATGGGGGCCAAGATGTTGCTGGTGTGCAGCAAGGATAGATGCACAGAGGTTAGCCACTATTAGCGTGGTTGCTAGGAAGACCAGCATGAGAAGGGTGGAACACAAACCCTGTACATTATTGGAGTATTGGTTTTGCAGGTGGGGAAAATCACTTTATCAGGCGAGTGAAAGGTCTGGCAGAGAAGGTCAGTTGTGTTTGGGTGCCTTAGGGGATAGCAAGAGCCTGACTAAGCCACTTAACAGGGTACTGTACTGATAACATCTAAGGAGGTGGCAATCAGTGTTACTAGGGCTAGAGGTAATCAGGCTTGCAAGATCTTGTCCAGGTCACTTAACAGGGTACTGTTCTGATAGTTAATAGAGAGTTGACAGACTGTGTTGCAAGGGCTGGAAGTAAGAGGCATAGTTGGCAGTGGGTAGTGGCTGTCTCTTCAAGTGAAAGGTTAAGGAAGTAAGGGTACAGCTGGTGGTCAATGATAGTATAGGAAGAAATCAAGGGAGGAGCTTTGGTGGATTTAATAGAGGTTGAGGTCGGGGCCAGGGAGGGCAGGCAGGAGAAATTATAGGCTAGCAGTTAGTTAGAGAAAGGTAGTCGTTGGAAACCTGGGTCTGCTCCTAGGGCAGCAGTGGGACTGAGCTTGATATTCCTTGCCAGCTTGGAGCACTGACTAGTGGCACAGCAGCGTTTCATGAGCAGACCAATGAGGGATGTCCAGGTCCACTCGCCGAGTCAATGGGAGAAAAAGCCATCGCCTGGGCTTCGGCCAGCGCTGTGGCTGGAAGAGAAGTGTACCTGTGGGCTGCAGTGTGAGGTGGGGATGGTGGCCATAGAAGTGCCACATCCTGAGGTGGTGGAGGAGCTGCTTCAGAGGAGGGAGCACCTGCTCAAGGCTACAAAGAGAAGAAAGGGGAGAACAATATTCATTTATAATTGCAGTCTGTTGGTGATAATCAGTGGGTGGGGGACAGAGAAAAACAGGCGAGAAATGGTAGGCAGGGGCAGACAGAGAGAAGACTAATAGCCAGCAGGGGTTTGGCTGAGGAAACAAGGAAGGGAAAGAAAAAACACTTCAGGTGGCAATTATAGGGGACAGTCCTTTGCAGAAGATCACAATGGGCAAAGAGGATGTTACTGTGACAATGGGGTAGAGGTAGTGGTTATCTTGGGGGGAGAGGGTGCAGGCAAGGGGGCAGATAAGGAGGAGGTAATAGCCAGTTTTGCTTTTCCCTGAACACCTATCAAGGCTGAGGCAGTGGAGGAGTGGGTCAAAGAGTATCCAGACATGGGGGTGGTGAGAATGTTAAGCGAGGGGTTTAGAAAGGGTTTTAGCAGAATATAGAAGAACCCACGTGAACATTGCATTATTTGCCAGTGGATCATAAATCAAATACTATGTGGCAACTTCCACCACCAAGTGGTCCTAAGAAATGTGGAAGGTGCAAGTTTTGTTCTTACATACTTGTCACCGATCAGTTCGAAAATCCTGTGACAAAACAAATTTTCAAGGTCCAAGATTTAATATTGTGTAACACTACAGCAGTAGTTTACAAACTGCACTGTTCATGTGGGTTCTTCTATATTGGTAGAACTGTGAGAGAATTTAAGGTTAAGAGTGGTGAACATATTAGAGCACTAGCCAAACTGGATATGACATATGCCATAGTGCAACAGGCTCAGAGTTGTAAGAACCCAAACATAGTTCACAATATTAAATTTTTAGGTCTGGAAAAAGTGTTTTAGGCCCTAGACAAGGGAATTTAAAACAACTTATTGGACAAAGAGAGAGTTTCTGGATCTTTCTATTAAGATCCAGCGAAGGCTTGGGCCTGAATGAGAATATAGATCTAGCAACTTTTTTATTGATTTTGTTTCCATCTTAAGTTTCAAACTGGTGGTATATTAACTTGAGAGCTATTCATTTACAGTATTTATAATTAACCTCCAGACCATGATACTGGTTTCAAATTCTAAATAGCTACTTTTAGCAGTAAAGATATCAAGTATCTATTTGGTACATATGTGATTGAGAGGTTGATTAAACTAAATCAAGTACTGTTTCACCTTTCACATTAAGTGTCTTTAAATTAGATAGAATTGGTATCAGTACACTTAAGAGACTGATTGTAGCTATAAATGACCAAGGAGGCTGCAAACAGCCACATTTTTATATGTAAGTGTCTGTATTCAATGAGTATATGCTAACACCAATGACATTCTATCTTCAGTGATTGTCTCATTATTGCTTTTAATTGTCAAGCATTTTGCATGTGGGGATCTTGCCTTTAAAATGTTAGTTGTTAAATATGTAGTAGTACTACAGTATCTCTGATGAAGCTAGGTGGTTTGCCTGGCAAAAACGTAAGATTGTATTTTTCACCCTGTTACCATTATGGTGAACACTAATGCATTTTGCATGCTGGTTAATAAAATAAAAATATTTTTCTATATTTTGTCTGCTCTGGACTGGGTGCTTAATTTCTTTTGATTTGCACATAATTAACAAGAGAAGGGCTGCGTCTTGCACGGTAATGAGGGCATTGTGGCAACTGGTTTTACAAGGATTATGGAATAACATGAGTTTTACAGCTAGACACATTGAGGGGTTGCAAAATACTGTGGCTGGCAGCCTTTCCCATCTACAGATGAACAAGTTTTGGGCCATGGCACCGAAGGCTGCCAGGGCGGGCATGCCAGTACCTCCAATTATGTGGGAGACTGGTTGGAGGCAGCTGAATTTCTCTTGGAATCCATGACCTGACAGAACTATGAGAGCCTATGAGGGGTCCTGGAGTGTTCCAGGCTTTTCATTTAACCCAACACATGGAGGAAAATGGGAGGGTCATGGAAGAGCAAGTGGCCCACTTTGTGGTTCATGGGTGGCAGACAGGGGGTGGCACATACAACCAAGGGGATGCATATAGAGGCCATAGGGTGGGTGAGTACATTCAGGGGTTGGGGGGCCCAGATAGAGGTCAGGTGGTAAAATGCATGATGCAAGGCTGCCAAAAAGTGAATGGCAGGAGCCGGATAAGAGATGGCCTATTACAGTTAGCCTGTTAGCAAAACTTGTAGGAGTGATGCCACAGGTATGTTATTCATTGTATGAATCGACTTTGTTTATGGCCTTGTTTATGACAATGTATCATGGGGCTTTTAGGGTGGGGGAGTTGTTGAGCCCAGGAAAAGTGACAGGTAGAAAAAGGCTTGCAGTGGGAAGAAATTAATTGGGGTGCAGACATAGTGACTATTCATTTGCAAAGATCAAAGATGGACCAATTGGGCTGGGGTTTCATTCATCCCCCTGAGATGACAGGAAGGGGGAGGTCATTTGCCCAGTTCAGGCACTATGGGCCTATGCCGCAGTGCTGCCTCAGAAATCTGGGGCTCTGTTTATATATAAGGGCAGTGTACTGGCAACCGGGGATCATTTGGGAGCTGTGTGGATAAAAGGGGCATGATCAGTAGGTGAAGACCCGGGGAGGTTTTCTTCTCACTCATTCCAGATTGGTGCTGCATCTGAGGCAGCTGCAAAGGGTTGGATGAAGCAGAGATTAAGAACATTGGGAGATGGACTTCTAACTGCTATAAAAAATATATGCAGAATATTAAATGAACCAATGTTTTTTTTTTTTTTTTTTTACAGGACACAGAAAGTACTAGTCCCAGTAATTGCTTACTGTGGGTGGGGGGAAAGGGGAGTTACTTGTCTAAAAACTCATGGGTTGTTTGTATTTCAGGTTAGCCTCAGTGCCTAGAGGTATGGATCATGCGACACTCCTTCATTTATTTGGCTGAACAGCAGGCGACAGTAAAGGCAGGGGGCAAGCAGTTGTACCACGACCACAAGAAATTGCAGATACTCTAGAAGGGACTAAGGGGAATGAAATGGGGTCAGTTAGTGCTGCTACTGGAGGAGACATGTTTAAGCAGCCCAGAGTCCCATTTGCTGATAATTCATCTTGGGGGAAATGATCTAGGGAACAGATCATGGCTGGATATATATATATTTTCAAATGGTGGAGGACATTTAAATCACCAAAGAATGGTGGGTGAGAGTCACCTTGGTCTGGTCAGAGATGGTGCCAAGGAGGGTCTGACAGAATGCCAGGAGTCATAAAGCTATAGACTGAGCCAGGAGATGGATGAACAAAAGAGTAGGGGACCATTTTTAGGTGTGTGGGGGGAGGCTTATATGCCATGAAAATATAGAAAAAAATTGCTTGCCGGTACAGATCAAATGAGGTGCATTTTTTCAGAGATTGGCAACCAAATCTTGATTACAGAATTGGGTATAGGGATTATGGTTGGAAAACAGACATAGGATGGTGAGCCCAAAAAGACAAAGGTGGAAGCCTACCTTCTAATGCAAGCTGGAGGCCAGTGGAAAAATAAAGGAAAAAACAGGAAAAGACAGAAAGGGGAATGGGGCAAACCTTGGTGTACACCAGGGGTAAGGAGGAAGAACTACTCTGGGAAGTACACCCAGGGTAGCTACGAAGGAGGGCCACAGATGTACATCCTGATCCAGACTAAGGTGAAGAAAATGTAAATAAAATGAGAAAAAGTGCTCCCCAGATATACATCTGGGGGAAAATTTTACAATGGATTGATGTTGAATGTTGGAAATTAAATAAAGATGTTTGAAATTTGGATATAATAATTGGTGAAGATTGACTGATGAAAGGAATATATCAAAATGTAAATAATGAATAATTAATAATGTTGAAATGTGTGGAATAAATATTGCTGACTGAGCAACCAACTAAACAAGGTGTGGTGTCTCTTCTTTGGGAGGGGTTTCTAGAACAAAGGGATTTCAGTGCAAACAGAAGGAGAGCAAATGAGTGTACCATGGATGGGGGGGGCTACAACTTTGCAAGGTTTGTATCATTCCCCTTTACTTGAGGTATGTGCAGTCTCAGAGTTGATTATATTAATTTACGGGGTGTTCATGGGCACAGCCCCCCACAGTAAGAGTTTATCAACAGAGACAGGTAAAGTGGCCAAAATCTGCAGAGCAATTTGTGTATTAAAGCAGAATCCAGGAAGTAATCTGCAAATTGAAGTTGAGTACTTTGCCTTCCAATCATGATTGCGAAGTCCGTTGGAAGCAGTGACTTCGCGTTACTCCACATTTCCCCAACCACTTCTGCACCATTTTTAATGCGAAGTACATTGATTTCAATGTACTTCACATTACTTCACCTTGTTTATAAGCTCTAAGGTGAATTTTGCAGTGATTCATAGGATTGCAGGTCACATGAGCTCTAGATTGTTCTGCCCAGCCTCAGTTCTGTATAGTGTGTGTGAAGTGGTAGCAGGAGACAGTTTTCTCTCAGAGCTCTGAGATTCAAACCCTCTAAAACTGTTCAAAAAGTCTTTTGGAGCCTTTTTTTATTTTTCCTCAAAATTTAGTACATTGTAGTAAACCCTCATGTGCTCATATTGAGTGTTTATTGTTTTTGTGTGGATTTTGAATGTTAATTTAGAACATTCTGTCTGTGTACTGACGAACACTGTTGAAGTGTGCTTGGGAGGAGGGGCGTATCTGTGGTGGAGGTAGATTATCTGGGAGAAAGGCAGTTTTTTTTTAATTTAAACTTTATTAATACATTTTCCATTATAAAGGGCAGTTACAATGAAAGTACTATGTAACACAACCACTTATAGGAACAAAACTGCCCAACCCACCCCACCCACCCATCCCTCCCTTACAGCACAACTACTCCGTATAACCCCTGAGTGCAAAGCTCATTCCCAGAGGACCTGTGAGAGGTTTTGAGATATGACATAATTACGATTGAGTCAGTGAAATTAAAGAGTGAAGGGGATCCCATATTTTGTTATAAACTGTGAGTCTGTTATGGAGACTGGCAATCGCCTTTTCTGTTCGAAGGTTATCAAGAATTTCATACAACCATTCTTGAAAGGTTGGGTGTATTTGTTTTTCCAATGATGTAAGATAAGTTTCTTAACAGATAGGGCAATCATGGAGATATGAAATTTCCTTACTTTGACCCTGACAGCGGACAGGTCCCCTTAAAGGCATATATCAGGGGTGAAATACTCCTGAAGGCCCAGTAAGGGATCCAGGGAAATCCTGATTGAATCCCATAAAAGGGAAACTTTGGGACAGGACCAGAACATATGAAGAAGTGTTCCTTCTTCCCATACACTTAGTACAGGTACCAGAATCCAAAAAAAAACAATTTCTTTAGTTTTACAGGAGTGCAATACATGTTGTGTAATATATGGTATTGCATGAGGCGCAATCTGTCTTGGGAAACATATTTATGGCAGGATCTCCATAGAGATTGCCAATCCAACTGGTACTGAGGAAGAAGCGAGTTCCAGAGTCTAGTGGGTCCAAAAGAGTCCCTGTATCTTTTGTGAAACAACACTCGATATAATTTAAATATGGCACCTGAAGATCCAGTAATTGAGGAGACCTCCGGTATCAGGGCTGACACCGTCTGGGAGGGGGAAATGTTCCCCAAAGCTATTGTGAGTAGATGTCTTAACTGCATAACTTTGAAATGAGAGGAAACCGGAATGAGAATGTTTTTGGTAGAGAAAGGCAGTTTTTCTAGCTGTGTTGGTTATATTCTTGTTGAATAACTGTATTCATGCACACACAGTAATATTTTAAGTAATTTATGAAATTTTTTTTCTGATTGTTGTGGTGCATTTCATAATTTCAGTTTGTTTAAAAGATGTGGTTATAATACTGAAGTTTTCAATTTGCTGCACATTATCTGTAGTCTGAGTGTGTGTGTGTGTGTGTGTGTGTGTGTGTGCGTGTGTGTGTGCCATCAAGACAGACACATGTTATTCTGCCACACAGTAATTGCAGCACTGCGAACCTGTTATCCATCTATGTTATTTTGCACTGTTTTTGGTATCTTGGTAGTGGACTGTTACTGCAGTGCACTGCCCCCCACCAACCAACAAAAGGTATTCTTTTCCAGTTTGGGATTTGTGAGCACTGGTTAAAGTGTTGTTGTGCCTTTGCGTCTGCATCTCTTGCATGTGCAGAGCAATCTTAATCTGTCTGTTCATTTGGAACTGTTTAGTGCCCAATCTCCTTCTGCAAGCCACAGTTGTTTTTTTGGCTTCTCATCCACAACAAATTTCAGAAATCTCAATTTGTTGTGAATTTTCTGTGTAATCCCCAAAAACGCCTGGAAAGCGACGTGCATGCAAAGATGCTTCTGGCCATGGCATTGCTACCAGTGGCACGAGTGGACATGGACATTGCAGTATGCATCAGAACTGCATAGTTGATGCCAGCAAAGGGATTTCTCTGATTGCTTTTCACAGCACAATCAGTAGCTTCAATCATGGTTGCAGATGCTGTTGTCCCCACTGGTGGTAGTGAAGTTGCTAATGGCATGAGTGTTGCTCCAATTTCAACCTGTGACAATGAGTTAACCGGTTTCCCAAATATTGTGGAAACTAAAGCTTAATATGTATAACAACAAGGAAAGGGGGAGGGCATGATAGAAGCTATTAAGTACCGAAAGGAAATCAACAATGTACAAGAGGATAGCATCTTTCAGAAAAAGAGATGTGCATGAACAAGGTGGCAAAATTTGAAGATGGGGGGGTGGATCAGGGGCAACATCAGAAATGATTTTTTCATGGAGAGGGTGGTGGGTGCAAGGACAAACAAAAACTAATGATTAGAGTTATGGCATGAGAGCAGCAGCCCATTATCTGGAGTTGGTGTGCCTCCATGTGCTCCAACTGCTGCTCCACATTGTCAGTCTGGTGGTTCACATGGTCCAACTCCACATCTGGCCTAAATGGGCATGTGTGGCAGATATTCATGCAGGGTTGCCACCATCACCTGCAGGTTGTGGAGCAGCCACTTGCTCCATAGCCTGCCCTCACTTGACACTATGTGTAGATGGAGGCTGTGCTGCCACCTGTTGCCCAGCAGGGCCAAAAGGTACATTCCTGCCCTGTTCAGCAAGCTTGGCCTCCCAATCTACATGGTGGTGGTTGTATAGATGGGTGTGCTCACTACCTGTGCCCAGATGACTTCCCTTGAGGCCACAGTGCACCACCTCACCACCCAGATTACACTTCACTACACTGAAGTCTGCAGGCAGTGTAGTGAAGAACTCCCACACTAATGAACTGCAAGCAGGACCAGGAACAGGCAAGTGGGGACCCAGATATTGTTGCCAGCTGCTGCTGGCACTCAACTGGGGCTGTGTGTGGGGAAATCTGCTGCTGCTGAGGCTATGACTGCTGTGGCTCCTCCCTCACTTCCTGCTGAGTTGCTGGCACAGGGGCCATGACAGGTGGTGACACTGGTGGGGGGGGGCACTGGTAGGTGCCACCAGAGATGGTGCTTCCATGGCACCACTGCCTCCTGCTTCAAGGAAAGGACCACTAGCCTGGAAGGTACTCTAGTTCAGATGCGGGGTTTATATTTTTTGCTATCTCTGTCTCCTCTCAAAGTGAAGTTTATGTTTTTTGCTCTCTGTCTCCTCTCAAACACAGCTGTTTCTCCCACACTAGGTAAGGCGAAACTGAAAGTTTTTCACTTTCTTGCATGATTAACTTCCTGCCTGAAGCATGTGACCTGCAGACTGTGAGACATGTGATCTGTGGGCTGTTACAATGCTCACTCACACCACCTTTAAAAGAAAAAGTCAAGTAACATGGAGTCATCATAACGTGAAGTCATTGTGACGCGAAGTGGTGAAGTATTGCATTTCAGTGGGCACTTTGCATAGCTATATGTCAAGGTGGTGTGGGACATTCAGCCTCTACTATGCTAGTGAAGTTAAACTTCACTGCATCTCTAATTATCAATAGTGCAGAGTCATTTACTGTTGTAGCACCCTCCAGTGTTTTCCAGTAGTAGTACTCTAAGGTGTTGAATTTGCCAAGTTCTGCTGAGCTGCTGCCGTGAAGTAGTGGTAAGGTCATGGGCTGTGGTGCTGACATCTGGGGTTCATGTCTCAATTTGGTTATGTTATTTTGTGTGTCTTACATTGTTTTTTTGCTATTTTATCCCCTGCTGACTTTCCTCACCCAAATTATGTCCTCTGTGGGGTTGTGCCGAACTACTAAGTTTTACCCCACCCGAGTTGTGCCCCCTCACATAATCTGTCCACCCACATTCTGTGAGGTTTTTGTGTTGCAGTGAGTTAGTTTTCAGTGGATTGTGGCATCCAGGTCAATTGTCTGCATGGTGTTGTGTACGTAGCTTCGTTCCATGCTGTGTTGGGTTTCACTGAATTGACATGGATCCCTGTTAAATTAACTTAACATGCAGCTTTTAACAAGCGCCTCAAACAAAAAGGCAAGGAAAATACTTAAACTGTTTTGGTCAGCCTTTACATATAAAAACAAAGGAACAGAAATTTAGGTATGTAAAATGTTCAGATGGACTGAAAACAAATGAGTGATTATAAAGCAAAGTTTATTGAGCACAATGGTTAGATATACCAATGGTTTATTTGCAGAGAATGATCTGGGTTTTATATAAGAAGGAATGCTGTAACGAGCATCATGAAAGAAAAGAAGCACTGGTTGTAAGCACAGCAGTATTGATTGGCTACCTTAAAAGCACCAAAATATCATTATTAAACAATAAATAGAAAAACTAACATTCAAGGAATATTAA
Organism: Neoceratodus forsteri; assembly: GCA_016271365.2. Classification (NCBI taxonomy): domain Eukaryota; kingdom Metazoa; phylum Chordata; order Ceratodontiformes; family Ceratodontidae; genus Neoceratodus; species Neoceratodus forsteri. Next base: position 63,663,794 of record CM057457.1, on the reverse strand, counting down.
TGTGTAATGTGTAATTTTTAACAGGTATGAGCAAACACAGAGGAAAACAATTGTTCAGTAAGAAATGTTCAGTGTGAGTATTGATATGTCCAACTAGTTGTCTGTAATAACAACATAATAGAGTATGTAAATGGCATATACATTCTAAATATGTATATATTTTTATAGATAATAATGGTGCATCTCTGATGAAGGAGAAATACAAAACATAGGAATATTTATGTTAGATTTTATTTAACTTAGTGCACTGTTTTGATATAAAGAGAAAAATAAAACCGGTATATTTATTATAACTTGGGGGAGTGGGTCTATTGATTTCCAATCTGCATTTACTGTATTGTATTGGGCCTTGATTGGAAGTGGGCTACTCCCTGATTGAACATATCTATTCTCTTTGAGGTTGGCTGGGCTGGACTTCACACACAGAAATTCTCAAAACCCTCCCAAAGGGCAGTAGTCCAAGTACCACTGGCCAAGGACTGTTCTAATGGTACTTAGAAATCCTCTGGGAGGGTGTGCCAATGTGCCGCCCCCAAGCCCCAGTCTCCTGTTATAATATTTAGTAATATGTACAATAAAATATTTATATTCCCTTGTAGTCTAGTGCACCCCCAAGCCTTGATCTATAATGTTTATATACCCTCATGATCTAGTGGACAACCACAGCCCCGATCCACCATTAAAAGAAATCCCAAAATTCCTGGTGGTCAAGTGGACCCCCTACAGTGCCCCACCATGCTCCTCCCCCAACCCATAACAAAGGTGATGACTGGCACAGCTCACCACTCACCACAATGGCTAGCCACCCTTTCAGCTCTGAATGGGCATGTACTGTTTATAGTAGGTGCTCAGTGATTGACAGCAGCTGTCAAACACTAAACACATACTGTATACAGTATGTGCTAACTCAGAGCTGAGTTGGTGGTTGGCTGTGGTGGTGAGCAGTGGGCTGTGACAGTCACTGGCTCAATTATGGGATGGGGAAGCGGGGAGGTAGGGCACTGCAGGGTGACGGTAGGGGTTTCCTAGACCACCAGGAATTTTTGGATTTCTTTTAAAATCAGAGCAGAGCAGGGTGGTCCACTAGACCTCCAGGGCAAATAAATATTATAAATAGTGCTAAATATTATAACAGAAGATGTGGGATTGGGGTGGAGACCGCTAGACTACCAGGGATATTAAAGGAATAATGCCTGACATTGTGGGTGTTATGCTGGTATAACATCCCAGCTTGGGTGGTTGGGCCCAAAGCTTTAGGCCGAGAGTATCCAACACCCAAGAAAGGGTGTTAACCCAGCATAACACCCACCCTGGAAGGCATTATTCCTATAATACAATAGCTCATTTTTTATAAACAATAAAAAATAAATAAAATTAAAAAAAAAAAATTTTTGTAGGTGGTTTTGCACAGTGAAGCATACTTGTTTAAAACAAAATCCTGTTTCTAATCTGTCCACTAGATGGTGGAATTTTTTTATCTGCAGTGACTATGCTGTTTGTGACTGTCACCTCCCACAAACTCTTTCATGTAGGTTTTATGACAAATGCCACTGGTCTCGTTGGCTGCCTGGAACCATGAAAGCTTGCTGCTTAATTCAGATTTAGATTTAGAAGGAGCCAAACCAGGATTGTGAACTATGAGGGAGCTCATTGGCATGAGGAGAGATTTCTAGTTGTTGGGAGCTATAGGGCGAGTTCCTTGCTGTGTTCTGGGTAGAAGGTTTTGAGTAAAGTGGCAGGAGCATTGCTGTATTTATGTTTTACTGGCCGTAAGCAGTGCTGCCGTTTCTTTCATGAGCTGACTAGTGGGAATGAGCATGGCTCTTTCGAAGTGCATGCACCACAGCTGAGGGTGAATCAAGATGCTGTTTCAAATGATGGCTTTCTTTAAAGATTTTTGTGTACAGTGTGAGGAAAGAGTTTGTCCCAATTCTGTGTGGTTGTGGCTGCTGTGTTTGGGGGATTGTAGGGCGGGAGAATGTCGATGCTGAGAGGACCAGAGTGGAAAACGCAGAGGCCAGTGGCGGAGACAGATGTGGACTGATTTTTTTTTACATTGAATGTGGTCGTGATCGTACTGTGACTAGAGCCGGGATGTTATGTTGGGATAACATCCTGAGTCCAGTCCTAGACTGGCCAATCAGAGGCCAGCATTCTTTCTTTCCATTGTATAATATTACTTATTATAACTGGAGATCGGAGCTTGCGGGAGCTGCTAGACTACCTGAGAATATAGATATTTGATTATACATAATACAAATTATTATAATAGGAGATGGGGGCTTGGGGGAGCTGCTAGACTTCCAGGGAATATAAATATTTTATTATACATATTACTAAATATTATAATGGGAAATCAGGGCTTGGGGAGGTCCGCTAGACTACCGGGACTGCTTGGGGGTTTGCTGCATGGCCACTCACAGCATGCAGCAATCTGACTAGGTGCACCCTCTGTTTGGCGCACCACTTACAGTGCCATAAGCCACAAGACTTTGCCACCATGACCTTGCCCAATAGAGAATTGGGCACTGGATCCATGGGGCACTGCTGATTGGTGCAAGTCACCTATGGTGCAGCTTGAGCCAAATTTTGAGAATCTGTTCCTCAGTGTTCAAACTACTTTTAAAGGTTTTTGTTGTTGTTATTATCAGACAATCAGGGACAGACATCTTTTTGATTCTTTCTTCATAAGACTGCACAGAACACAGCCTCTGCATAGCATACAGCTCTCCATACCATGAGACCTTCAGTCCCATGGTTCATTGCAAACTTTTCTTGTGGGCTCCATTTTGCTGGTGAAGTCACATTATCCACCGTTCATGAAGTTAGCCCCTTACTGTGAATTGAAAATCTGTGGGGTTACCATATGCACCATTCATGAAGTTAGCTCCTTACTGTGAACAGAACATTTGTGGGGTGGTTTAAATTCACAAATTTGGGTGGAATTGCTAATTTATCCACAAAGCAATGTTGGCACACCACTAGTTGCAAAAGGAGTTGAATTAGCCACTGTGCACACTCTTGATAAAGCCATCAGTTGGAGGGTGAAACATTATTTCTTTTACACCCTACAAGCCTTGCTGGAAAAAAATAAACAATTATACTTACCAGTAGAACAGCACTACAACTTGAGTGTTTTTTTCCTAAGTGCTTCAGTTGGCATGCTATGAGATGTGCGCATTTTGTTTTATTTTCCTGATCTAGCTGCTTACAGTGGTATTCCACACTGTAAGTGACCTGCCCTTCATGTTTTTTCCAATGTCTGATTATATTTTCTGTCAGTTTTAAAATTCTGTTTTAAACTGTGTTTTGAAGTGCCTTTGAAGCTGGAGGAAAACAACAGTTTCATGGAGGTGTTTTATCCTACTGCTAACTTTCATTTTTTTAATCCTTGAAAGTTGCTTATAGGTAGAGGAAATGATTTAATGAAGTGGCCTGTTATATGTAAGCTGACATATGTGGGCCCTGCATGAAGCAGCAGACCAGTTGGGAAGGGAACTGGAACTGCAGACTCTAGGCAAAGCTGCAAACCTGTTGCTCAGGCAGCCAGAACTGTAGCATGCCTTGTGCAGGGCTTGTGGACCCTACACAAAGTAACAGACCTATTGAGCAGTGCACCAGACCTGTAGCAAATTTCACACAACCCACTATGTCCTACCTGTAGTCAAAAACATGTTGGATACAGCCCGGAGCTATAGCTTGCTTCAATCAGCCCTATGCAAATAAGCAAACATGACAAGCAGGGTGCAGGACTTTTAAATTGCTTCATTATGGACCATAAGTGAAGAAGCAGTGCTATCGGGCAGAGTGGCAGACCTGTAAGTGGTCTTCTGCAAGACCCTGTGGTACTTGAGGGAAGCAAAAGATCTGTAGGGCAGGGCATTAGATAACTTGTTTCACACAGGGTTCTGTGGGCCCTATTGAAGGCAACAGAAATGGATCAGGGCTCAGAACCTGTAGCATGCTTTAACCAACGCCTGCAGATGTGAGGCAGGACACAAGACCTGTAGATTGCTTTCTGCAGGGTTCTGTGAGACCTAGTCAAATCAACAGAATCATGGATCAGTGTGCTAGACCTGTAGCACTAGCTTGCTTTGTGCAGGATCCAGTGGGCCCTACATGAAGTAGTGGTCCTGCTGAAAAAATGTGCAAGTAGTCAACTGGCTGTTCATGAGGAAGAAACAAAAAAATAAACTGTGCATGCCCAGGACTTACTTTTTTGCATATTTTTTTTAAGTGTAACATGCACAAAAAAAGTGCCAAAAAAAACCTAAACATAGGCACATACACTTTTCACTTTTGGGGAGATTTACTTTTTGGTGGGTGCTTGTCATTCAAATAGTCAGCAAATCAGGACTCTCTCCACTATATCACTGTACTGAAAACAAGCTGTATATGAGAGACGTGGCAACATTTCTTTGTCCATTCTGTCACTTCATCCAGGCTCAATCTGTGTTCTCCTGTTTTGACATAAATACTTGGGTTGTTCAAATACATTTTCTTAAATATTCCACTGAATATTCAGTTATCAGAAGACGAATATTCAGGAATTCAGATATTTGAAATGTCTTTCTGCTTAAGCAAATCCTACAGGAACACACTTCAACCGCCCTTGCTTTGCTCAGTGTTCCACCTAGCCATTAAATATTTACCCCATCTCCCCACCCATTGTCTGCACCTGATCTTACCTTCCTTCCTCCATATACCCATACATGTTAAATGTCATTTCGCATCACACAGTGGATGACCAACACAATCCACCTATCTCTATGGTCAGCAGCCATGTTGTTCAATGGAAAGTGCTTGTCTGCACTATACAGAATGTGCTTGCTCTATCTCTTTAGAAACCCAGCAAACCACATGATCAACAAGGTTTCCATATAGACAGAGCAAGCACATTCATCCTTTAGAAGGCAGCCGGCCATGTAGATGGGTGGGTTGTGCCAGTTACCCTTTTGGAGCACCACTACTTGGGTACTGGTGGCGAGGAGGCTGGAATAAGGATACTGTCAGGGTGGCGGGCTGGGAGAATACTGTGTGGGAGGGTGGGGGTGGGGGATTTTGCATAATGACTGATAGAGAAGCAAGGGTGGGAACTTTTTTTTTCAATTTTCAATTGGGAATGAATAGTCTCATTTTCAATTGGGAATGAATAATAGTTCCCGAATACAAATACTGACCTATTCAGGAAGGACTGCTGAATATTCAGGGTCCCTATAATGCATGGTATTCAGGAAATACTATTCAGTCCCTGCACCACCCTAATAAATACACTATAATGAACCGTAAGAAGATATTTTTTGTGTACATAGGCCTGGATATTCAAAGCAGTTGCCCATGGTGCAACTGAGTTGCACCAGCACAAGTGCTGACTTCGGCCAAGGAGCCATATTCAGCTGGAGCCAGTGCTCAGTGCAAATCTCATTGCACCAATGTGCAACTATAATGAATGGAGGCACAAGAGCAGGGGGCGTGCCCATGAATATCCAGTGCAGTGTGATATTCAACTGTGAATCCATGGCACAAGTGTGGAGCAAATCAGAGATGCGCTGAGCAGACTTGTTTCTATAAATACAGGGTGCAAGCACACAGAAAGCACTTGTGCCAGGTGAGAGGGAGTGAGAGAAAAAGAAAGAAAGACAGACAGAAAGACAGAAAGAGACAAAGTGAGAGACAGACAGACAGACCGAGGCAGGCACAGAGAGAGAGGGACAAAGATGGCAGTAGAGAGGGAGACGGGGCAGAAAGAGTTTGAGAGACAGGCAAACACACTGCCAGGCAGTTCACCAGGGTGGCACACAGCCTGCAGCAGCCAACTGCCCAGGGGGATATTGGACATCAAGGGCCATGAATAGTGTGCCCTTTATGATGGAGGCCATATTGAGGGGTGCGAGGGGGCAGGAGGAACAGTGACGTGGCTGAGGAAGGGCCCATTGGCAGTATGCCCAACATAGGTGGCACCGTGCCTGCATCACCTTTGAGAACTACAGTGACATAGAGATAGTGGGCCGGTACTACCTGAACAGGCCATTCTGAGGCAGCTCTGCAAGCTGTGCAGTGAGGAAATGCAGGCACCCACCAGATAGAGCCACGCCTTGTCCATGGAGACAAAGGTGACAGTCATCATGTGCCTGCTCACCACGGGCACCTTCCAGAGACCAACAGGAGACACCACAAGCATAACTCAGTCAGCCACGTCCTGCCTCCTCACACAGTTCCTCAATGCTCTGTTGCCACATGCTTTGGAATACATCCGTTTACCCAGCACACAGGCAGAGCATACAGCAACCATGCAGGACTTCCACAGGGTAGCACACATGCCTGGCATGATTGGGGCCATTGACTGCACCCACTTGCCCATCTGCATGCCGCCTGGCCCTGAGGGTGTGGTGTACATTAACAGGAAGCGGAGCCTGAGCATTGACTGCCAGGTGGTGTGCAATGCCACAGGGTGCATCACCAATATCTGTGCCTCACACCCTGGGAGTGCACACGATGCATTCGTCTGGGACAGCTCTGCACTTTGCCACAGGTTTGAATGTGGGGATATCCCCACGGGCCACCTAGTGGGTGAGTATGGCATGGGCAAGGGGTGACGGGCAGAGCACGCCATGGGATGGGAGGCAGGGTGGGCATGCTGGCATTGGAGCCAGGGACAGGCAAGGAACACAGCATAGGATGGCAGAGGGCTAACCATGTCATTATCCACACAGGAGACAGCACCTATCCACTGAGGCCCTGGCTGCTCATTCCCTAACGGCACCTGTCATCCACAGCAGAGGAACACTACAATGAGGCACACGCCAGCATGTGTAACATCATTGAGCATGTATTTGGCATGCTGAAGGCATGGTTCCATTGCCTAGACAGGTCTGATGGTGCCCTACAGTACAGCCCCTCGAAAGCCTGTGGCCTATTCCTGGCCTGCTGCATACAGTACAAACATAGCCATTGACCATGGGATAGCTGTCAAGGCTGATGATGGGGACAGTAGTGAGGATGACAGACGCAATGGGCCAGAGGGTGGTGGACAGCCCCCCCTGGGTGGATGGATCCCCAGCTACATCGGCAGGTGCGCCAGCACTGGGACACCATCACACAGGAGCACTATGGTGCACATGCATGGGCCACACACACAGGTACAGCACACATGCAGGGGCATGCATGGCAATGGGCATGCACACACAGAGGTATGGTGCAGGGGTGGGGGTCAGTGGCACACAGCCACACACAGCCACACACGGCCACACAAACATACACCCACACACCCAGGCATTGGCATGTGACATGGATCAGATGCATTGCACCAGTGTACAGGTGCAGGTGGTGCTGAACTGACCTCATCACACCCACTCCACATGGTCCAGCAGCAGGGCAAGCATGCACACAGGCAGCATGCGGAATGACACACAGGTGCCACACCAGTGGTATGCACACACACACACCACCTATGCACACACAGGGCAGCAGCTGCGGACTGTGGTTAGGGCGGCAAGCACATCAGGGCTGCTGCATGGAACCATGGCCACCATGGCCATAGGGGTGGCCACACCAGGATGAATTGGCAGCAGCAGGCTGCACATTAGCCACAGGGGGGTGTTTGCAACAGCCCCTCAGGGGATGAACTGTGGGAACATGACTCGGTCCACGCGTGGGCGCATAGGTGCCCAAACAGGCCTGCCCCATGCGTACCTGGGATGCTAACATCAGAACCCAGTGTCAAAAGTGTGGATGTCACCTGACACCGGCTTCATGGGGTGGACATTGCACTGCATGGGGTCAGCGGTGCTTGGCCATGCCTTGTGGCAGCCAGCATTGCAAAGCCATCCGTGATTGCATTAGCAACATGATCCAGGGATGCAGTCATGGTCTCCTGCATGCACTCCATCCTTGCCAGGAGCTGCACAGTGCCCCTTTCATGCTGCTCAGCCAACTGGCACACCTCCACATGCAGTGCATGCACCCCAGCAGCAAGCAGCACCTGTTGCTCTATGGAGGCCAGCAGCAAACGGCTGTGCTCATACAGCAGGTTGGCATTCTGGGGAACTTGGGCAAGATGCTAACCCTCCTGTGGTGACCGGTTATGCTGCACAGCCCCCCCCTTGTGAACACTGCACAGTGGGATCCTTATGGGGAATGTCCATAGCTGGAACCCCGGTGGCAGTCCCAGTGTCTGGCTGCCCTGTGGCACCTGCAGTCTGCTGCCATTGCCTGTCTGGCTGCTGAATGTTTTCCAGCACCTGTTCAGCTGCATCACCACCACAGGCCACAGCCACAGCAGTGCACACAACTGCACCTGCAGTGGTGGCAGGCAGCTGTTTCCCCCACTGTCAGGGCACTGGGGGAGCTGCCTGTGTTAGTGGCTGGCATGGGCATCTCCCCATAACATCACCTATGCTGTCCAGGATGATGGTGATGTTGTCATCTGTGTGGGACCCTGCCCTGATATGTGTCTCCATGGAGAGGACACCAAGACAGGCATCCTGCAGGAACACATCCAGGACCTCATCTGAACCATGCCCAGGACATCCACCGGGACTGTGGTGGTGTGCTGCAGCCTATCAGGCTCCTGGATGCCAGTGGAGATGGAAGGCTGGTCCTCTGGGGTTGGTCCTGCATCCAAGGCCACTGCTGGTGCCCCATCCTCCACACGCAGGTGTGCTGGTGCTGAAAGAGAAGAAAGGTGTGTCAGTGATGCAATGCCCACATGTGTCTGGCAGCATGGCATGTGCATTGATGTGCACACATGCACAGGACATGCATGCCGGCAGAATGCATGCCAGCATGCCCGTGTACGCACCCTCCGTGCCACCAGCTGTGCATAGCTGACATGCTTACCATGCAGTGATGGGCTGCCACCCATCTGGAATACTCCTCCAGGCACATTCCACCATGCTGCTCTTCATGGTGGCTGCCACCAACTCTTCCTGCGCCGTGAGCAGCGGCACATCAGGAGGCCCCCCTCCAGTGGTCTTCCTGGAGGCAAGGATGGCTGCCACCTTCTCCTTTATGTGCCTTCTGTCTGTGCCCACCTTTTTTTGGCACTCCAGCGCTGACCGCTGGTGGCTGCCATGCTGGTTAACGTAGCCTGCCACCTCCTCCCAGGCCCCAGCCCTGGCCTGTGGTGTGCCCGTGGCACCACTCAGCAGTGGTTCCCTGTCAAGGTAGGTATTGAACAGGGCCTCTGTTTCATCCTTAGTGAAACTGGACCTGTGCTTGTGAGTAGGCCCATGCTCATTACGCTCCTCATCCTCCTCACATCTGGACATGTCGCCTCCTGTGTACATAGACAGCACAGTGTGTTAGTGGCAGCATCCCCCTGTAGTGTCCTACCCTGCTGTGTTGTCTGCTCCCAGGGAGCTGCAGCAGCATGCACAACCCACCTCAAAGGATGCAATACCTATCTATGACCTGTGGTGTTCCATGGCGCTTATATAGTGCATCGCATGCAAATGAGCTATGGTGCAACAGTAATGACATGCTAATTCCCCAATGTGCCATGCATTGGCTGATGACCTCATTTGCATGTGGTGTCTGAATACCGTGATTTTGTTCCATGCACAATGAGATTGCTCCAGAGCAAGTTGTGGCACAATGCACACGCATGCGTGCAGTGAGCATGTGCCAAATGGTATGTCATCAATTGTGCACTGTTAGCCAACTGCACGATGGGGGCCATGGCACATGGTGCACCAGGCCTTCTATAGCTCACATGCACACTGTGTGGAGGCAGTCAACCCCTGACCCCTGCTGTGATCTCTGCCTCTGGGTAAGCCCCACACCCATGACCCCGCTTAGCCACACCCATGCCACGCATCTCTGAGAATGTGCAATGGGCTGACACAGCACATGTTCCCTCGGATCATGCATCAGGCCACGTGCACTTACTGCTGCCAGTTTGCTCAGTGGCTATGACTCACAGCATGGTGCAGCAAAGGGCACCACAGGCAGCAAACTTGACGCAGGTGGAGCTGGTGAACCTGGTCACCTGCATCCAACCCCACGCACCACAACTCTTTGGCCAGGTGCCCCTGCAGCAGCCCAGGGTTGCAGTGTGGCAGAGCATTGCTGCCACACTGCAGCAGTGGGCCAGGGTGGCCAGAACCAGGGAGCAGTGCTGCCACCACTATGGAGACCTGGCAAGGAGGGACCCGGAGCACCTGAGGAGGCTGGAGGTGTGAGTCAGGTATGGGGCTGTTCCACAGCCAGGTGAATAGGCCCATATTGCATGTATGCCCTGGTGCTATACTGTGGTGTTGGCTGGGTGCCTGACATGCCCTGTAGAGTAGTTCACTGCAATCCTGCACATCATGGGGTGGTATCAGCAGCTGCCACTTGTGTTGCAGTGCAGCTGTGCAAGAAGAGTTGGGCAGTGGCTCACCCTGTGCACAGGGGTGGGGGTGGTAGGCAGCTGCTGTGGATGTTTACTGATGTGAACCTGTCTATGTTCCATTCCTAGGTCCTAAAAATCAAAGGAGAGCAGCAACAGTGGTGGCAGTGGCAGGATGGCAGGTCACAGTGGGCCAGGGTGGTGATGCAGGAGTGGCTCCAACACCAGCAGGGCCACAGCAGGCAGGTATGCACTGTCATGGTCCTTCGCATTGTACATGTGGGTGCAGAGGGTGTGGGGGCTGGCATGGCCACCTGTGCCATGTGCTGTGGCAGCTGTGTGTCACACTGTGCATGGTGCCAGCCACAGTGGCACATCCATTGGACACGTGTGCCAGCTGTTGGTGGGATGGGTGTGTGCCTGGCTGCCACTGACATTGCTGTGGTGCTGCCAGTGCACTGTGCCATATGAATGCCATTGCACAGTCAGGTGGCCACTGTGTGGTGGGGACCACCACTGTGCACTGTTGTGGTGTGACGCATTGCTGGCAGGCATTGGCGAACCCCCCTGTGGGTGGCCGGAATGGGGGTGTGATCCTGCTGCCCATTTCACGCTGTGGGTGTGCATGGTTCCTTGGAACATTGCACTTATCACCTGTCCTGTCCCTTGTCATAGGTGCCTGGAGGAGGCATAGGATGCCACTGTATTGCCGGCTGCTCTGCCAACTCATCCTCATAACATCCACGATGATGGAGGCAGTCTTGCAGATGAGTAGGATGATGCTGGCTCTGGAAGGCGCCAACCACAGCAAGGGGTGGCAGGCCATGGCCGCCGGTAGTTGGGCCCCAGCAGTCCCCTGTTACCCCAGCTGTACCTCTCCCTACAGTCCCATCCCACTGTACAGTCCTTGTTCACTGTCCCTTCCCTCGCTTTTCTACCCTGTCCCACCCCCTTTTTACTGTACACAGTTTTCCTACAATATATATTTTTTGACTTACCTGCCTATGTCAGTGTCTGCTTTGCAAGTGGTCTGAGGAGCCATGCTGCAGTGGCTCAGTGCCTGTCCATGTGGTGTGCATGTTGCGGGGCACATGTTGTGCTTCTGTTGTTCACTGCTGTGTGCTGTGGTGTGACCCACTGTGGTGGTGTCCCTCCCCTTGCTCAGTGGCTGTGCCTTTGGGTGCCCATGGGGTAGCCGCCAGGGGTGTGTGGTGGGTGTGTGTGGTGCTGGCACATGGCCATGGTCTTTGGTCGGGTATTGGGCACACACTGTATTGGGGCCCCTGCCTGGTGTTGTCCCACCTGCCCTATGTGGTCTGCCACGCTTCGTTCCTCCCGGCTCATTCCATGCCTTCTGTGTGGGCCGCCTGTGTGGTGTGTGTGTGTGTGTGTATGCTTGGCTGCTTTGTCCTGGGTGTGGACTGCTGTGGAGGGGCATGGCCTGCTGCCTTGAGGGGAATCCCTTGCTGGCCCTCGGTGGCCATTGTCACCTCCTGTTGCCTACTCTTTGTGCCCCTGCTGTATTGGGGGGGCCTCAGAGCATGTTTGTGCCCTGCTGGTGGTGGCCTCCTGTGACCTGTCACTGTGCTTCCCTGGCAGTGTCCCTGGGTCTCCTCTCTGTGCCATGCCCCCCTCTGTTGCTGTGCTGCTGTGCTCCCACAATTGCGATGGAGCTTCTCTGTCTGCGCCATGGTGCAACTGTGTTTGTGCCATGGTGCATGTCTGGTTGTGCCATGGCGCAAACACTGTTGTGCCATATTCAGCCGGGTTGCGCTGTCACACTGCAGCAGGTGCAGCCTCTGAATATGTCTCCTGTTGCACCAGGCTGCAGTGGATTTGCGCTGTGCCAGACTTGCGCCTGACTTTGGTGCATTTCAGAATATCTGGACCATATACTTCAAATCTCCGTGAGGCCACCAAACACTCTTTTTTTTTTCCAATATAGGGCCTTCCTGTTTAATTATTTTAATATCCATAAATATACACTAGTAACTGCAGTGTGAGAGAATTTACTGTCCTTCCTATCCAGAACAACCTATTACAGTACTTCACAGTTTTGATGTGCTAAAGATATTTAAGCAATACTCGGGGTTGCTTGTACTGGGTTTACCCCATGGTCAGGGGCATCGTAAGGCACACAGTGAAGCAGAGTGCCTTAAGCTCCTGACTGTGTGGGAAACCTAGTACAACCAACATTCCTTAAGTGCCTTATTGCTTATGTAAAATGGGCCAAGAGGCAACTTTTGAAAAATAAACACTCTAAAGGTTTTCAAATCCACACAGTTATAATAAAATGTTGCTTAATTATGTAAAATAGTCCCTCCACAGATGTTTTTCACCTGTCAGTCATCTGTCTTTCTTCATAGTCAGTACATTGTGTGATTGTTTATTATGGAATAAAAGAATTCAAAGCTCTGCATTATTCCAGTAGTAGAATGCCCCCCCACACACACACACTGAATGGCAACATGGAATACATGAATTCAAAATTCTTCAGAGTTCCACTGGTATGCACACAGACACACACACACAGGCCTCAAATGGTGCCAGAACCTCAATTTTATCTGTTGCCAGGTAAGGAGCAGGGAGTTTTCTGGCAAACTGGTGGGGATAGGAGGAGGATTTTTCATGGTCATCAAAGAAACACCAGCAACGGAAACTCTAAATAGGATTTGAATTTCTAAATTTGTGTATACGAACATAACAGATTTGCCAGCAGAAACAGACCATACAGTCTATCTAAATCTGCATGAGTGTGCAGCTAGCACTCCTAGTTTGCAGCTGCTCACCCCCTCCCATTTGTCATCCCAATGCCGCCCCTTCACTTCCCCCACCCTCACTCTCCACTGTTCACTGTCCCATGCCCTTTTAAAGCTCTTCACAGATTTACATATCATCACCCATTCTGGTAGTGTGTCCCATTTTGCTATCTCCCTCTCTGTGAAATAGTGTCTTCTCATTTGCCTACTAAATCATTCCCCTCTGTTCTTAGCCCATGCCCCTTGGTGTCCCTTCCCCTCTTTAGCTTAAAGACCCCATCTGCCCCATCCTTATTGATTCCCCTCAGATACTTGAATGTCTCTATCATGTCCCCCATCCTTTCTGTCCTCCAGGGTGTACATATTTAGGTCTCCCAGCCTGCTGTCATAGTCTCTCCGTTCCATTCCACATTTCATCTTCAATGCCCTCCTCTGTACCCTGATATCATGCTTGAGGTGTGGACTCCAAAACTGCACACAATACTCCAAGTGTGGCCTTACTAGTGACCTGTAAAGGGGAAAGATCACTTTTCTTCACCTGGATGAAAAACCCCTCACTATGCACCCCAGCATTTTGTTCGCTTTTGCAGTTGCTGTCCTGCACTGGGCAATGTTATTCATGGTCCCTGTTACCATCACCCCTAGGTCCTTCTCCTCCTCAATGATCTGCAGCTTAACCCCTCCTAACCAGTATTCTCTTCTTGGTTTCTTCACCCCAAAGTGCATAACCTTACACTTCTTTGCACTGAACCCCAGCTGCCACCTCTCTGACCACTCCTCTAGCTTGTTTCGGTCCCCCTGCAGCTGCTTCCATCTTTCCACTCCATCCTCCTCTACTCCCATTTTGATGTCGTCTGTGAACAGACTTACCTTGCTCATTGCCCTGTGTGCAATGTCTGATATGAAGAGCCCAAATAATACCAGTCCTAGCACAGAGCCCTGTGGTACCCCACTGATCACTGGCCTTGGAGTTAAAAGCTCCCCTCCCACTACCACCCGTTGTAGCCTCCCACTCAGCCAGCTTGTAATCCAGCTCATAATTTTTGTCCCTACACCAGTTAGCTTCCTTCCAAGTCACCCATGAGGCACCGAATCAAAGGCCTTGCTGAAGTCCAAGTAAAAAACATCCACTGCATGACCTTTATCCAGCTCAGCTGTTACCCAGTCATAATATTGTATCAGGTTGGTTTGACAAGACTTCCCCGAAATGAACCTATATTGCCTCACATCCTGGAGGCTGTTGTCCTCGAAGTACGATACTAGTCTTTCCTTTAGTATCATTTCCATGAGTTTGCACACTATGGAGGTGAGACTTACCGGGTGATAATTACCCAGTTCATCCCTTGGTCTGCTCTTGTGTAATGGCACTACATGCACCATCCTTCAGTCTAGTGGCACACATCCTGACTCCAGTGAGGTGTTGTACAGATCCGCCAGTTGCTCCACCAACACCTCTGCCATCCCTATCAGCACTCTGGGGTGGATGCCATCTGGCCCTGGTGCCTTGTCTACCCTCAGTGCCCTCTGTCCCTCTAGGACTCTTCCTTCCTCAATTATTTTATATGTTACCTCCTCTTCCCCGTCCCCACCCTCCCAGCCCATGGTGGTAGCAGTCCCCCCTTTTCTTCCATGAACACTGAACAAAAGTATTCATTCAGTGTTGCCTCCTATTCCCCCCTTTTCTGTCCACTCGCCACCCTTTTTTATCCTCACTATCGTCTCCCTGTACATCCGTTTCTCCCTGATGTATTTGAAAGTCTTTCTCCCCCTGTTAATTCCCTGTGCTAATCTCAGCTCCCTCTGAGTCTTGGATGCTCTCACTTTTCTGGTCACCTCCCTGGACCATCTTGCATACTCCTCCCTGTTCCCTTCCTTTGCCATTCTCCTATACCTCTGGTGTGCCTCTTGTTTTACCCTTACCACTTCTACTACCTCGCTGTTCAACCAGCATGGTTTCCTTGATCTGCTCCTCCTACTCTGTATTTTGGTGCAGGCTTCCATTGCCTCTGTAATCCCACATCTAATAATATCCCATTTCTGCTCCATGTCCATCTCCTGCCTTATGCCCCACAGTTTCCCTTTCACTACTTCTAGCATCCTCCCAAAGTCCGCCCAATGAAGTTTACCACTCAAGTTAATGATTTCTCTGGCTCCTGGCACATGGTGATATTAAACCACACTGTTTGGTGATTGCTGTCAGCTAGTGGGTCCTCCACCCTTATTTCCCTTACTGCCTCTCCATTCGACAATACCAGATCTAAAGTGTTCTTTAGCTTAGTAGGTACACTGACCAACTGTGTCAGGAGACCCTCCTGCATCACATCCAGGAGCACTTGCTCCCTAGCACTGGAGGTGACCAGAATGCTCCAGTCAACCCCCGGCAAGTTAAAATCCCCCACAATGACCACCTTCTTTTTTCTACATACCTTTCTGATTTGTTCCACTAATTCCCTGTCAAGCTACTTAGACTGGGACAGTGGCCTTTATACCACCCCAATCCTCAGTTTCCTGCCCCTTGAGTCTAAGAGCTGCAGCCAGATTGCCTTTGTTCTCCTTTCTTTCCCCTCGTCCCTTGTGCATTTGATCCCGCCCCTCACATAGACTGCCACCCCCCCCCTTATGGTCCTTCCTGTATAATTTGTATGTGTGTAAGGATGGGCTCTTGAGCAAAAATAACTTTAAATTATTTACTTACTTTAGTTAATTTAATTGACTTTCATTTTTAGGGCCTAGTTGAAGGTTTGTGTTTGTGATGGAGATTAGGAAGCAAGTGGCTTATCAATTCTGTGAGTTGCCCGAGTTGGCAGGAACTTGTTTTTAGCCATCAGTAGTGCTCTCTGAAGGCAATGGCTAGAACCAAGTCTCAGCCAATCATGACACAGGGATTTTCTTGCCCATTTTATATACTAAATTGATGAATGATGTGAAGAAAATAATTAATCCAGGGAATTTACATCCACTTATTTCAGTATGTACTGTATAAGAACATCACAACAGACAAAAACAACCAGAGAAGAATTTTAAAATCTTTCTTACATTATTTTTTAGTCAGTAGAGTTCCACTTTTAATAAGGCTCATGCTTAGCTGCATATTGGAGCTTATTATCCTAAACAATACAAGAAATAATAAAATGATGGAACAAAGTGAAAATTTACTGTATAAATAGTCTTGCATTTAATCCATATTGAAATAACATCCTTCTCCTTAATATAATGTAAGTCTCAGCTGTTATTTCAGTAGAATATCTCTGATTCCCCTTGGCAAGCCTACAGTTACAAAAGGAAAAAAGGAAATGGTATTAGATGCATTGCTCAGAGTCCTGGGGCCAGATTTTCAATGCATGGCTCAGGGCTTGCTCCACACTCTGTGCCATGACACTTAGGTTCTGGCAGTGCGCAAAATTCATTTGCTGCAACTATGTTACAGCTATGTCCACTTTTGGTACATAGGGTGCAGTTACAACACTTTTCCCACTTTACAGCAGCTTGTGCCAAATATTTGGTGCAAGCATCATTAGAAGGGTACCTGGGAATGATGAAGCTAGACCAGCAAAAAGCTGGTCTGACTTGTGACAAGCAGTGCAGGGGATAGAAATCCCAATTGCTGGCTGGATGAATGCCACAAGCTCCATGCACCACATGTATGGGGCACCCAGGGCTTGCAAAATCTTCAAGTTTTAGAAAATCCAGCCCCTGGTGTTTCACCAATAACATTTTTATTTGTTAATATTTTATGTTCAAATTTGAGGGAGAAAGTAATTAAGCACCCACTCCTGACCACATAGGGCATGGCACAGCACTGCTCCAGCAGATGGGTCATGGCACAGGGCTTGTTCTTGCTTCCCATAGGACACAGCAGCAGAATCAGCATACTTGTGGGGCATGACTCTGTACCTGTAGCATATTTCACTTACAGGCCTGAGGGCACTATATAACGAAGAAGTCTTACAGTGAACAGCCCCAGAATTGTAGCTTGAAGTAGCAAACTCATGAGGCACAGCTTTGGGCCTGTGGATTGGCAACAGGTGGCAAGGGTAGGGGATGGGGTAAACATTAGGGTTAAAAACCCTAATACCACATTTCTCTCTATTAGTGACTTTGTAACCCTAGGTTATGAATTAACATTTTTTTTAACGAACTTCATTACTTTTAGAGAGCAGCTTTCAAGTAGCTGCCCCCACAAACATATATGAGCAGTTACCTGGCCCAGAGTTGCTGTATATAAATGATTCCTTTGAATTCTTCCATTTTATAAAGTTGTAGCACTCATAAGTTTGTCCCTGTAGAACTCAGAGAAAGAAAATGAAGCCACTTCCATAATCAGTAAACAAGCCCCTATGCTGGCATTCACATCCCCCGCTTTGTGATGTCAGAAAATGAAGGCTGCTTGTGCGTGCCCCATTGATTTGAACTGGGGTGATTTTCTTAAACATTTTGTTACTATTTAGCACTGGGATTTTAGTAAATCAAAGTGACCACTCGACTAACAGGGACAACAGTTACTTGGAACACTATACACAGAAGTGGGCTACTACAATTTTCAAGCACTCTGTGAGCCTTAGCTGGTGCCAGTCCCCTTGACCTCTGGTCCAAATAACTGTTGTAATTTGCCTTTCTGACCCTGACACGGCAATCCCAAGTGCAGTTGTACTGCATTGACTTTGCCTTTTTACAGTATTTTACAACTTGCATGTGTTTCCCCCAAAAAGGTAATGCTGTTCCGCATTGTTTGAAATATTCCATGCTCCTGCTCTTACTTAGAATTACCTGTTGGCCTATGTCTGCACCATGGCAGGTGCAGCACTGAGAATAAATCCACTCCCTCAAAAACCTGGGTCAAAGCAACACACATAGCATCACAAGTTATATCATATCAATATTTTAAATGATTCAACTTATGCCACTCAAGGGGCTTATAACACCAGACAAGCATTCACACAATTTGAAAAAAACTGCAATCAAGCTCAAAAGGCTACAGTGGAAAGAAATGAGTCTCAAAGCCTACATGGAAGTAGCTCAGGTACCCAAGGGACTGTGCATTCTGGAAAAAAAATAACAATTGTGGGGCCAACCGTGAAGGTTTTAAAGTCAAATGGAATGTGATTAGGCTAAAAGCAGCAAAAGAATACCTAGAATTAATTCTTGCAAAAAACATTGTGATACAAAAAGAAATAGAGAGGGGAATTGAACATTCAGGAAGAGGCACTTAAAATCTTTGCAAACACCCCCCAATATGACCAGATGCTAGAAAACTTTATAGAAAACCTCTGAAAATATGACGACAAAATAAAAAATATTAAAAAAAATAAAGTTTGAACATGACAAGAGACTGGGGGGGGGGTGGTATTTGATTGTACCACTGTGAAACCATTAAATATCACTACTGAAACTCCTCAAAATACTATCACTAGTGAAACCTACAATCAGGCCCCTGATCTAAGTATACAGGAAATGCTAGACAGACTTTTTTTTAGAAGAGGAAGAATCATGCGTTACCCCTTCCCAAACCATTTATGCCATGGCACAGCCAGCAACAGAATCATTGGAACCAAGGAGAAGGAGGAGAACAGAGAGAGGGAGCACCAAGAGGGGCTAGAAACAGAGGAATAAACAAAGGAAGACAATGGAGAGGATGTTGAAGACAAGGGAGGACACCCAATTGAATGTGATCAGCCTTTCAAACAATCATTTATTGGACATTGAACTTACAGTACTGAGCAAAGGGCAATCTTTTGTACCTACAAAAAGATTTAATGCATTTGATACCGTTATTGACATTAACAAAATGGGCAGGATCCTGAGTATAAAATCTTTTTTCAAACATAGAGAGAATACTTCTGAGAAGGAACCACCTGACTCAAGAACAGGTGAAATTGAACACATTTATAGATTCAGACCACAATCTACATTTCCCCCCAATGACACCTGCTTTACAAACTTTCATCAGAAGTTATGAAATCAACATAGAGAAATTACAGCAGAATAAGGATTTCATTTTTTTCACAACTTGAGTAAGGATGAGTAAGAGGCTTTATCTGCATTAGATCAAAATAGACTATAATGTATGGTAAGTGCCTATTAACCACCATAATCAGCATTTACACAGCTTTGTTATGCACTGTTTAGAATTTTAAAAGTTGTTAACCACACTTCAGAACTTCCAAACAGTGACAAAACAAAAAAGAATGTGCCAGAGTTCCATAATTCTCACACATAGAATGCAAACAGTGTCTTTTTGACTATACACTATAAAAGATGATGGCTGGTGATTGGGTGACAACCACGCTGAAATCACCTCTCTTGGTTGCTAGGGCTACAGTAAACCTCTCGAGCTGCACTCTCGAGGTTTACCATGTTGCCCTAGCAACCACTCGAGGTGATTACAGCATGGTTATCACCTGATCCCCAGCCATTATCCTCTATGTTAACCATTGAGCCAGCTGATAAGGGAAGGGCTATTATGGTCATGAATAGTAGTGATTATGACCAAGAGGCACTTAGCTCAATGATACTGACTTCTATATGAAAATGAGAAGTGACCCCTGTAGACAGTTTAAAAATGAAATTTGACAGTTATTTAAACTATATATATTGGAGAATGATTTGTTGCCAGTACAGACTGTTGAATACCTCCAAGTGACCTACCCTATACAAGCCAGTTTTTATTGCTTATACAAAGACCATAAAAGCTTGATTGCAACCCCCCCCAACCCGGAAGACCTATAGTCTTGAGTACTCACTTACTGAACCCTTGGCCAAATTCATAGTCCATCACATTGCTGACCTTGCAAAAAAAGCTCCACCCTATATTAGAAATACAGGAGAAATGTTAAATATTATTAGGGATATAGCAATAGAGGAAAATAGTCAGTTACTTTAGATGTAACTGCCCTATATACCAACATACCTCATGATGGTGGTTTAAATGTCCTTAGATTCTTATTAGATGGAAGGGAAACTTTGGATCCCCCACTGATGTTCTGGTAAAACTTGTAAGTTTTAAGGTACTGTGCAATATCTTCTTTTACAAACCAGATTTTTACCTGCGGAAAAAAGGTAACATCATGGTTGCTTGTTTGCCTCCAACTTCACCAATTTATATATGGCAAAGTGGGAGAAGGAGGTAGTACACAGCATGAAAAACCCATTTTTGGACAAATTCAATATTTGGAAATGCTACATTGATGATATAGTCATCATTTGGAAGGGATCGGAGAGGGAACTAAAATAATTGGTTAAATTCCTGTAAGTAATAAAAACCTGAAACTCAAAAAAACACAAAATACTTCCCAGAACAACTTTCTAGATTTAGTAATCCTAAAAGATGGGCAGGGGGCTTAATTAGATTTATTTCAAAAAACTGCTGACTGTAACACCCTCCTCCAGGCCAGTAGTAGCCACCCCTATCATGTAATCAGGGCAGTTCCCAAAGGCCAGTTTATTAGAGCAAAAAGAAAGTGTGGGACCACTGAACAATATGACATAAGGACTGAGGATCTGGCACAGAGATCAACACAAATGGGAAATGCAGAAACACTCATTAATGAAGCCAGGGAAGACGGTGAGGGCATATCTCAAGAGAACCTCTTAAGAGGAAAAAAATGCACAAACAGAGAACAAACAAGACACTCGAGTATGCTTTGTGAGCACATATAATGCACAATCCAGAGACATCACTGACATTGTCAAGAAACATTGGCATATTGTCTTGCAAGACCCAGGGTTGGAGGACTTGCCAAAAGAAGGTCCCACAATGGTCTTTAGAAGAGGCAAATGCCTTAAAGATTTGGTAGTACATTCAGTACAACTCCTAACTCAAAATCCTTGCATGTGGTTGCAAAAGAGGGAGAACTGCAAAAAGTGTGGTAACTAAATTCTGCCCCCAGGTCAAAAATACCAAGGTTTTTAAACATCCCATTATGAATAGGGAATATCCAGTTACAGGATTCATGATCTGTATTACTTGTGGTCTTGTGTACTTAGCCCAATGTAAATGAGGGGTCTTCTATGTGGGGAAAAACAAAATGTGCCTTTAAAACAAATGCACTGGCACTACATGTTCTGAGGATGACAAATAAAAATGAACGCAGTTTTGAATTTACTGGACTAGAAAAAAACAGTCCCTTTGAGAAGGGGTGGGGACTACAATAATTTACTATTGAAATGGTAGCAGTACTGGATTTATGCATTTAAAGTAATGGAAGGGAAAAGCCTTAATGGGAGACTAAAAATAGACTGGATGGCTATTTAGGTACAAAAACAAGAGTTTTTCCATTAAATGTGACAAGACTGATATGGCTCATGGCTGCTTGACTTGTAAACAACCTATGAACCTAGTGGAGATAAAACCCTCCCTTAAGAAATAGCTCAGTAATTTACTGTTGGATAGACCTGGATTATTTGAATTCTTGTGTGCATTTTAGGATGTCTGTTAATGTACTGAAACAATTTCACTTTGCTCCTTTCTAACGTTCTCTTATTCTCTCTTGTCCTTACAGACTTGCACCAGCAGAGCTTTGCTGACCATTTTTTTTCTCTGAAAACTTGTGCAATCTCATTTCTTACTTTTGTTCTGCCTACCAGTTTGATGTTTTTAGCACTAATTATATACTGGTGCCTTGGTTATGATGTCATAAATTTCAGTGTGCACAGTATGTGAATTTAAAATTGCCTCAAGTCTTATCATGAAATTGAATAATTGGGAGATATAATTATTGTCTCTGAATCCAATGAGTTACAATGTATGCAATAGTTTATACCTCGGATTGCATGAAACATATAATATGACTTAGAAGTATTAACCACACCTGTTTTTTAAAAATTGATGTTAGATGCAATGATGTTTCTTGCTGCTGCCACTTTCAGAGAGAACAGTACTAAAGGGGGAGGTTTGTGTTACCATGATCACCTTTGAAAATGTATGTAGAGTAGGAAATATGTCAGGTGGCTGCGTGGTGATGCAGCTGTGACATCATGAGGGAGTGGGGAGGAACATGGAAGTTTGTATACACCATTTGTATGGATGTTTGTCTTGTAAAACTGCTGTGGATTTTAGCTGTTTGCTGTCCTTACACTACTGAATTTTGCACTGTGACTCTTGCACCATTAAAGAGAAACTGCATTTTATGAAAATGAGCCTCATGGTGAGTTATTCTAAGCTTTTGATTGTATGAAAAGGAACGCTATACACTGAAGTAGACTACTAGAATTTTCAAGCACTCTGTGAGCCTTAGCTGGTGCCAGTCCTTTTGACCGTTGTTCCAAGTAACAGTTGTAATTTACATTTCTCACTGTGGCATTGCAATCCAAGGTACAGTTGCACTCAATTGACTTTGGTGAAAAAATATTAATCTGTTCAAAAGTTATAAAATGTTTAATTTTCCTATTATTTCCTATGTGAAAAGTTGTGTTCTGTACAAAAAAACCCATGATTTCACAGGAGGTGCTCCATTTTTGCATGTAGGGTCAGATAGAGCCTAGTTTGTTTTTGTAGGAGCTACTGTTATTGCACATGCTGGGTCACACTGAGGCTGCTTTAGTTTTGTAGAGATCTGCTGTGTCCTCCATCTTGTTTTCTAGTTAGCAAGAGAGACAAAGCATGTAAAAATAGATGTAATGTAAAAAAGAAACATCAGAACTTAGCTAAACATGACACATTTAGCTACATTCTCATTTTAATATTAGCCAGAAACACCTTTTGTGGTCACCCAAAATCCTGGATGCCGAGGTTGGTGAGAGGGCCTCTTCTGCTGCCTTCTCTATATGAGAGCAGCATGATTTTTTTGAGTTGTGCAGCCGCAGCTTCAACTCATGCTGTCAGTTGCACTTTTAGACATGAGCCACAGTTTTCCTTGCATGTAGTGACAGACTTACATTAAGGTCACTATCCACTATCCCTGTCCCCAGACATGTACCCCACCTAGCAGTGTGGGACACTGGGGAGCCCACTCCATCTCCCCAATAATGTAT
The DNA here is from genome assembly GCA_016271365.2 of Neoceratodus forsteri. Lineage (NCBI taxonomy): Eukaryota > Metazoa > Chordata > Ceratodontiformes > Ceratodontidae > Neoceratodus > Neoceratodus forsteri. The sequence goes on along the minus strand of CM057457.1, from coordinate 63,640,736 downwards.
CCTCACCCCCAAACAGTTTGAGACACTGAGTAGCCCACTCCCAGTGTCCTTAGAGGTATATTATCCCCCCTCCCAGAAGTGTGAGACACTGGAGAGCCCACCCCCTTTAAAAAAGGAAAACAGTCCCCCAATGTCTTTTTAAACCCACAAAAAAGGTCCTTCATTGTCCCACTCATCCCCCTCCCCATGCCCATCCTTCCACTGACAACCCACCACCCCATTCATCCCTTACCCTATACTTACCTCTGGAGTTTGTCCACTGTCATCTTCTGTGGACCACGACATGTCTACAGTTTTCAATGCTGAACCTCTAACTGAAGAATTAAGATAAGTGCCATATAATGTGTTTCAATGGTGTTTTGAACTTATGTTGATATCGTTGCCATTTTTAGATATTTTTTTACTAAATTTTCAACATGGGCTTTTTGGGACCCCACCTCATGAACACTTGCACTTTTATTTCATTAATCAGGCCAAGAAGGTGATTTCGTGGTCACTGCCTGAAATCACCTTTTGGGACTTATTAATGAAATGACTTCATTCACAAACTTGTGATTGACTATTAGTATGCACTACAAGTCCATTGGTCCACAGTGTGGACCAATGAGCTTGCAACACTTACTGTAAGCTGTCTTTCTGTGGGCAGCTGTGGAGATAAGTGGGTGGGTATGCTTCCCAATGATGACCCGGGGGGGAGCTGGGTGGGCTGGGGGTCCTGTGTAGGTGGGGGGGGGGTACCACTAGACTACCACAGAATGGTAATGGAACAAAACGATGGTGATCGGGGTTATGGGTGGGGAGAGGGATACCACTAGACCACCAGGGATTTAGCAACATTTATGATGGGCAATCAGTGATATGGGATGGGGAGGGGGAACCACTAGACTATTAGGGATTGAACATTTATTTCTGGCAGTGTTATGGGATGAGGAGTGGGGAACCACTGGACCACCAGTTTTCTTAAAATATATTATGGTAATCGAGGGTCAGTTGCGCCAGTTGCAACCCCTTTGAGTATCTCAGCCTATATATATATCTACTGTATATAGTATATATTCATTGCAAAAAAACTTTGATAATGCACAATTAGGGTTGAAGCATCAAAAGTAGGTAAATATGACCTAAGGGTTCCCAAGCCTAAGACCCCACCCCCACTGTGCATGCAGAAATGGACATGAGGGGTGTGTTTTGGGGCTGTGGACCATAATTCGCACCCCATTCTCCAATGCTATGTTCATCTTATCTTGCTTACTCATGGAATGGGGTGAGCATTAGGGTTCACACCCCCAAAACACACCCTTCATGCCTGTTCCTTCATCCACAGTGGGAGTGGGGTCTTAGGCTTGGGAACTCTAAAGTCATATTTCCCTAATTTTGATGTTTCAACTCCAATGGTGCATTAACAAAGTTTTTTTTTTTTTGCAATGAATATATACTAATATATATGTGTATGTGTGTGTGTGTGTGTGTGTGTGTGTGTGTGTGTGTGTATCTACACATATATACTGTATAGCAATACTGTGTGCATATGTGTGTGTGTATATATATATGTGTATGTATGTGTATATATACATATATATACTGTATATCTATACTCTGTATGTGTGTGTATATATGTGTGTGCATGTATACACATATATACTATATATCTATACTATGTGTGTGTGTGTATTCTATGCAAAAACTTTGTTAATGCATCATTTAGCATTAAAACACAAAAAGTCAGGAAATGAGACCTTTAGGGTTGTCCCCACCCCCACATGAACCCACCCATCACCCCGAGATTGACAGCTGATGGGGTGTGTCATTGGGTTTGTGAGGCCTAAATGTCACCCCATTCCATGTGTAATCATATTCACAAGCCACAGTAAAGAAAAATGGGGTGACATTTAGGCCTCACAACCCCAATGATGCACCCCACATCAGCTGTCAATTTCTGGATGATGGGCAGGTCCATGGGGGGGAAGGGGAAACCCTAAAGGTCTAATTTCCTGACTTTTTGTGTTTTAACCCTAAATGATGGATTAACAAAGTCTGTTGCATAGAATTTCCTTACGTTTTGAGAAAGAATCGAAAAGTAGAAAGTCGTGCAAGTTGGTGGGGCGGGGCCCAAGGGCCACGTGCTCCACCAGTGCAATTCTGCTAAGATAAGAGTAGAAGTACTGAATATCACATGTATTGCAGCTCCCATGCTTCCACCACCTTGAAACAAAGCAAAGTATCATTCATCAGAGTGGCATGATTCAACACCTGTTTAATGTCAGACACCTAACCACTGAAAATTGCCTCCATGGCAGTAACGCTAGGCACCCTATAAATGTGAAGCCAGAAGCACAATGCAAAATGTGATACATGAAGCATGAAGTGTGTCATGCAAAATGTCTGCAGCAAATTAATTTTCCAACCCCTAAACACCATAATTCACATGTACAGCACATCTCCTCAACACCCTCCAAATTTCAATTTAAAAGACCAAACCATTTCTGAGATATAAAATGTGAATGTTTCAGATTGTCATTCATTGTAGTGGCAGAATTCCACACCTGTTACCATTTTACACACCTAACAACTGAAAAGTACATCCATGGCAGTAAGGCTAGCTACTCTAGTAATTTCAAGCCACTACCACAATGGAAAACACTGTCTGCAAAATGTAAACTGCATCATGCAATATCTCTGCAAAAAATGTATTGTCTGACACCTAGACACTGCATTTCACATGTACAGGACATCCCGTCAACACCCTCCAAATTTCAAGTTAAAAGACCAAACAGTTTCTGAGATATTTAATTTGAAAAATTGCTAAAATTAGGCTATCTGGTCCCTCCAGATCTAACCATCTAGTCCTTCCCTCGCAATCAAAGAATTTGCAGGCTCGTGATCAAAGAATAAAAAATGGTAAAAGTCAATTTTTAGAGGAAAATACGTGAAACCACAGGCATGACTCGACAGAACAAAACCCCTGAGCAGATCCCACTCTAGTTTGGCTTTATAAGTCACCCCGTGCTGTGAAAATTGAATTTTTCATGTGGCCATCTAGTCGTGCCCTCATGATCAAAGATCGTCATCAGAGAATCTCATGATGAAAGAATTTGCAGGGTCGTGATCAAAGATCGTTAGTGAGCTGCAATCAAAGAAAAAAGTTTAAAACTCTATTTTCTGACCATTTTGAAAGAAACCACAGGCATGGCTCGATAGAGGGATGACCCCTGTGCAAAACCCACAATAGTTTCACTTCAGAAGTTCCCCTGAGCCAAGATATTTGAATTTTTCTGACTGCAAACTGAAAACAAGATGGCGGCCATCGTGATCAAAGAATTCCTTGTGATCAAAGATTCTTTGATCATGAGGAGGGACTAGATGGCCAAAACCCCATTCTTCTTTTACAAAATAACCATGTAAATTTTCTCATTGACTCATAATGAGAACTTAAAAGTTTAATAAATTTTGAATGGATTAATATTTTTTCACCAAATGAAAAGCAGCATGTTCCTTGTCCCAAGCTCTTTCAGATGAGCAAAAAGACAAAGCAGCATGCTACACAACAGCCATGCAGCGCCACAGACAAAATCCAAAAAACTGCCGACATATCTGGCAAAAAGTGCATTTTTCAGCATTTTGGTGTGCAAAACTGTAAATCCAACCAAAATGAAATTTAGCACATCGAGAGATCTACCATGCCCAACTGTGCATACCAAATTTCATGCTTATCCGTTAAACAGGTCCAAAGTTATAATTGCACAACATTTTGAGTTTAACATAGAGGTGCTTACTCAACCCTAAATATAGGGGCACGACCGCACCCTTATGATAGATAGATAGATAGATAGATAGATAGATAGATAGATAGATAGAGAGATAGATAGATAGATAGATAGATATAGATATATAAGAGTGTGTGTGTGTGTGTGTGTGTATCTATATCTACATATACACAAAGACTCCTTCTCCTACAGTTTTCTCTTCCTCTGAAACAGCCTTCCCTTGCACTTGCACCTCTTTCTTTCCCTACTCTCAGGTGACTACTCAGACCACCTCCCACTACTTCCTGCATCTGTTTCTCTACCTAGGCCTCACCAGTCTCATCAGATGTTCTCTTCACACTTCACTGTACATATCTAGAATATAATTACTAGTTTATTTTCCCTTTTTCTCCGCCCACTGTAAATAGCCTGTGCTGCACTTCAATTTTCTGTATCGCCATGTTGTAAATATAACTTGCTACTGTATGCATATTTCACTCTTTGTGTGTGTGTGTGTGTGTGTGTAGATATATAGATATATATAAATATAGATATATAGATCACTGTATGTATATTTTACTACACTCTGTATGTCAAATGTATTTGTTTCTACTTTGTATCCCCCTTACCTGGGTAGCACCTGGAAATGAGCTTCTGTTCATGGTGCCTTTCCTGGTTATCAACTTTTACATAAATAAAATAAAAACATCTCTACATCTCCTGTATACAGATAAGCCATCTGGGATGAAGCAGTGTGACAGGTTTACTGCATGACAAAAGGGTTTATCTCCCATTGAAACTGCACTGTTTACTGCAATGACTCTGCTGCAGAATTCTGCAGCACTGTGCTTCATCCTGGAGGGCTTCACTGTATATCTATAGTCATTGCAAAACACATTGTTAATGCATCAGTTAGGGTTGAAGTGGTAAAAGTAGGGAAATGAGGCATTAGGGATAAGACCCTAACCCCCAACCTACCACCTCACCCACCCCACCCTACCACACACCATCAGGTGTCATGGGGCCTTGGGGTCATCAGATCTAACTCTCACCCCATTCCATGTGTAAATAAGATGCCATGTACTCCCATCTATCCTTAAGTGCACAGATATTGTAATGAGCTGTCTTCTCCATGTGCGAGAATAGGGCCTGGTAGTGCATAAGAGATGGCCCAGCAGTCCTACTGCTGCATAATTGTATCCATATGTTGGTACACAGGCCCTCTAATCCTTGTGCTCCCACCTACCTATAATTGTAGAGATGTAGCACAGGCCTAGAGACAATCCACATAACCCATGTGCTGCAAATTGCACAATATTTTAGTAACCATAGCAACCTTGGAAAAAATCCACTGCAGTTGTAATCAGGGGCTGGTGACCTGTAGGTGTAACAAAAAAAAAATCTATCTCAAACCATTTTTGAGATATAGGCACCAAAAGGTGCCACATTTGCCACAGTGTTATCCTATGGGAAATTTCTTAATTTTGGAATGCCATAACTATGTAACTGATGCAAATCTTTATACCAAGCCAGCATAAGTCACATCTCCTGGAAACCCCTTTTCATCCTGCAAAATTCAAGTCAAAAGTATTAATCACTTCTTTGCAGTGAACTTGCAAAGAAACAGCAACCTTTAAAAATCCCTTTTTGTGAGCTGTCAAAATCTTTGTTCGTGAGACAAATCCCTTTTCATGAGGTATCAAAATCTCTTTTTGTGAGCCATTCCCTTTCGCAAGATAGGGCCATCAGGTTGGTATCTCACGAAAAGGGATTTTGACAGCTCGCAAAAAGGGACTTACAAAACTAATCCCTTTATGCAAGCTGTTAATCCCTTTTTGCAAGCTGATCCCTTTTTGTGAGGTGTCAAAATACCTTTTCATGAGCCAATACCTTTTTGTGCAGTAGGACCATCTGGTTGGCATCTAACAAAAAGGGATTTTGACAACTCAAGAAAAGGGATTTCTCATGAAAAGGAATTGTGACAGCTCATGAA